>APFE031731402.1:6032-22984 GCA_000404065.3 Pinus taeda | reverse complement strand
TATAATGATATTTGTTAATTAAAACAAATAATAGATAATTTATTTAATTTTCATTTTCATTGTATTTTATATTAATGTCATTTGAACATAATATGGTATTACAAATGTTTTTTCTTTCTTATTACTCCGATATAAATTTGATGTTTTTATTAATCATCTTACTATTTGACTTTCTTATTACTCTGACATAAATTTGACGTTCTTATTAACCATCCTCCAATTTGAAAAAGAATTTGGTGAGGCATTATATATTTCCTGTCATCGATTTTATCTCAACATTATTGGAAAAATGATTTTACAAAAAAATGAGTTTTTCACTTATTAACTCATTCCTTATATACTTGGTATAATGATATAAGCATGCTAACTTCTTTGTATACTGAGGTATAATGATATAAGCATGCTAACTTCTTCATATCATATTTTTTGAGTAAATGCAAATTTATCTACTTAATTGTAAAAGTGGTTAAATGCTATCATCAAAGTTGTTTTTCTTTTTCCTTTTAATTTCTGTGACATATAAGATAACAAAACCCTTTTTAATAGTCATTATCTATATTATTATGTGTAGTCTTAAATATCAAAATTTGTTTCTCTATTTTTTTTTTCCAAATACCTTGAAAATTATTGGTCATTGTAAGGTTGAGAATATTTATGGTTGACATGATTCTCAAAGTCTTATTAATAGCGAATTAAAAATATCTACATATCTCACTTATGAAGATGGATATGAATTTGTCTTTTAAAAAAAAGTTGTTGTGGATGAAATTGGAATTATAAAAAAGATATAATTCCTTTATGGGTTTTAATATTATGCTAAATCATAAAATTTATAATATAAGACAATAAATCATATTTATAAAGTTGGAGACTAGATTTCATTCTTTTAAACTATTTACTAAAACATAAAATCAAGTCATATCTAAAAAAAAATCTTATTTCTTCACATAAGTCATCTAAGATTATTTGTTATCACAAAAAACCTACTCTAAATATTCAACCTTACTTTATTAAAAGGAATTTCCATTAAAAATCTTATAACCATTTAAAAATATTTAATCTTAAAAATAATTAATTATATATAAAATCCATAACAAAATCTTTGTATGAAAAATTTGATATAAAAAATGAATTTCCAATAACAAACTTGTAACTATTTAAAAATTTATACTCTTAAAATTAACTATAATTATTATATATATATATATAATATTAATAAATATAAAATACTCACATAAAGAATTTTTGTATCCAGAAATTTGATAAAATAGTTTCTGAAAAATAATAAAAATGGGTTTAATAAATTGAATTTTTATAATTTTTATTTCAAAAATATTATATGGAGCACTTTTGACTTGAAAGGAAAAATCATTTCTGTTTTCAAGTTTGATATAAAAAATAAATTTCTCAAAAATAATAGAAATGGATTTAATAAATTTAGTATTTTACAAATTATATATATGTTTTAAACAGATATATAATTTGTGGATTTAATGGTTAAGAGCATGTATTTTTTTTAAAGTCACAAATTCAAAACCAGAGAAATTAGAATATGTATGTCTTTATAAACTTAATAGCCAAATTTAACAATGTAAATGCTACTCTGAAAAAAAACCACCAAACCTGACCACGGAAAACCCAACCGCACTCCTCAGCAACAGTAGCAACTCGAAGGAGAGAGAATGATACGCAGAGCTCAGTTACAGGAAAACTGAAAGAGAGCGTAACAACAGTACTAGACAATAAGCATAACGCGGATTCACAGAAAAGAGAGTTTGTGGGGATGATTTTATACACACTCCCTTGCGGAGCGTGTTTGAGAATGCAAAAATCTCGGCTGCGCGCCAACAATGCCTTTGCCCAGAAGAAGAATAATTAATGAAGCGTAAGCCCACAGCCAGCCATATTTCTTATGTTATTGGGTCATAAATGAACGGCGGATGTATATGTCTATTTTTCGATTTTGCTAAGGCCGAAATGGAACAGTAGACATATACACCCGCTGTTCATTTATGGCCCCATAACATGAGATTTATTGAGGGCCGTAAGCCCACCGTTCTTACCTCGTACGGCACGAATTATTAGGATTACCTCGTACAATTATTCTGATCATATCTAAAGTAAATGCTTTACTTAAATGAAAGAACAATGCTTAACTTCATGCAAAAGAAAAACTAAGCTGCTTAACTTGCATGAAAAGAAAAAACCTTAAATTTTTAATTTTTTTTTTAATTTTATTTTAATTAATAATATATTTTAATAAAAATATTATATCTTATAAAAATTGAATTTAAATTATTAAAAAATCAAATATTTTTTATCAATTATATAAAATTTTTTAAATTAAAATAACATATATAATTTATTTATTTTATTAATTATTTTTAATATTTAAAAATTATGTTTTTCAATTTATTCTATTTTATTAAATTAAAAATATAAATAATATATATATTTTTTTCACACGAAAATCCAACCCCGATGACGCTTACACTTATTAAGTAATTAACTAATTCGATAACTCATTTTGGATATATCCAATAGTATTTCAATAATACTTTTTATTTCTCTTTTGAATTTTTAATGTATATTTGTATAACCATATGTTATACAGTGATTGCTCTTAAGAATTGGGAAACCTGTTTCAATGGTTCGTGGACCCCTGGGAGCTTTGGAATTGTATGGGAACCTTTCTTTTTTTCAGGGGAGCTCTAACGGGAGTTTGGGAAAGTTCCGGGAGCTTTGAACACTGTTTTTTGGGAGTTTCCGCCTGGGTCAGGGAATCCAAAGGCTGTAGAGAAAATAAGTTGAACTGCCCACAAAACATGAACCTAAGTTGAAACCTTCCCACAAAACATGAGCCTAAATTGAAACTTTCACAGGAAGAAAGCCCAAAGACATCCTTAACACTGATATCCTTAATTGAGAAACTGGGGCAATCTCTTTATGGTTATGGAAGTGTGTGGCACCTCGATGTAAGGGCTGGGATGTCACGCTGATGATTATTTATTTTGTTGTTTATGTATAGATATTGTAGAAGTTTGTGTGTTCATATTATATGTGGCAGTGAATACTTAAACATTAGAGTTGCTTTACTTTTTCTCTTAAGAATAACTAGAAAAACATATGTAAAACTATTCTTTTGTATTTTTAAGCCAGATTGTTTCAAAGACTCGTCATGTATCATAATGAACTTGACATTTTAATATTATATATATATATATGAGAGAGAGTCAGCCAGAGAGACACTCAAAGAATATATTTATACATAAGAGAGATTTATATTTGATTGATTTTAATATTGATTATTTTTGATATTATATAAATTATATATTAAAAATATTTTTAATTTTTATTATATAATATTATTGTTCCCAAATAATTCATTTCCTGTAAATTTAATGGGAAAACTCTAGCGTTCCGGACGTGTTTCCAAGTTTACTTTCCACGTGCCAGACTCATTGCAATGCATACATGGTATGTTGAAATACGATCCTTCTTCTTTTGAATCTTGAAATATATTAACATTAAAAATAAATAAAAATTTGTGTTTTTAAAAATTTATTTTCATAAACAATTAAATAAAAAAGCTATATTATTATATAGCCTGTGAGAGTAAATAAAATCAATTATTTAATTATATATATATATATATATATTATATATATCTATATATAATAATATATATATAATATTAAAAGTTAATAGATATTTTATTAAGAAAGTTCAAGAATAAAATTGACACATATAACTAAACTTGCTTTGTTGATGTAAAATTCATCATTCAACCAATCCTAAAAATATCCATGGCTCGATGATGGTTAGAAATTAAGCAAAATGATACATAAACATCATCATTGGACAATACATTTTGTTGGAAACCCCAAGGGGTCATGAATTTCTAAAAAGGAAACACATTTCTTTCAATTGTAAATTTGTGTAAATTATAAATTAGCAGAATTTAGTTTAAGACTTGTCCTAATTCTGGAAGAAGCTGAACTGTAGGTTGTTTTGATGAACTAGTAAATTGCCCACATGGAATAACGATATAAATGTAACAAGTATTTAATTTGCTGTAAGTTAGTTTAGATTTCTAGGACAGGGCCACTGTATCATTATTCAGTTGAAATGTTGTTTTTAATTATAAATGTTATGTATAGAAGGAGGATTCTCAAAAAAGGAGGCAGAAGTTCCAGTAACTAGCCATGAAGTCATGTAAATATTCTTTCTGAAATTTTAATAGAATGATTATTATGTTTATATTCTATCAGACTTAATCCTTCAAGTGGCATCTGTATAATATTGTACTAATTTTGCCAATAAAAAGCCATACTTTTTTTTTACAGTTATTATTATTCGATATGTGTACTAACTCTTTTATGCCAATTAAAAAAAAATATATTTTAACATTCATTTAGAACTATCCTATTAAAACTATATACTTTAGATGTTCTTTTATCACATTAATTTATGCTCTATAATTTTAGATATTATGAACTACAAAGATAATAATACTATTCCAATATCTCATAAATTTATTATGATAAAATTTATGAATTAAATTGAGCCCAACACAAGGATTACATCATCCTATACAATGTGGAGGAAGCATTCTCATCTGCTCCAACGTTGTTAAAGACAGTGGCATAGAGAACCATAAATTATTATATCGATTAACCATAAATTCTTATCTAGATTAACTTCTATTTTTTTTTTTCTCAAAATTTCATTATGACAACATTATTTTATTGTTAATTTTTTTAGTGGTTTTTGGTTTGATTTTTTGGAAGTTTTTCGGTCGGTTTTTCCAATTTAATTTCTCTAAAATCTGACAAGAATTGATTGAAATCACAAACTTAATAGGTAATCTTGCACAATTGAAGTGCCCTAGGGTTTTTCAAGTGCTGAAGCCATATACACCATAAAAAAAACCAGTTTAAATAACACAATAAAAATTTAACTTTCCAACGGATTCCAACACTAAAAAATCACATAAAAACAACTCCAATTTTTTTGTCTACTACAACTAATAATTTACTATAACGATTTTACTCAAAACTAAATATCAACGTGAAAATACAAAGCTCAATTAAATATTGAATTTGTAGAAATCAATATCAACTCATATTAAAGCTACTTGTGCAATGCCTTTACAAATGAATTAATTAAATTATATAACAATAACTATACATTTTAGAACAAATATTTTAATTTAAAAATGTACATGTTTAAACTGATACAAAATTGACATGACAATTCTACACTTAAAGCTAAATATTGGGACATAAAGTTGAACATTAAACTATATTTTTATATTTGAGATGTTGATTTGAGATGATTGAGAAATTCTCATCTCTCTTTTTAAATTAGGAATAAGTTAGATATCAGAAATTCTATATATTAGAATAATTTATGAGATAATACTTACATTCTATATTTGAGATATTGGTTTGAGATAGTTAAGAAATTTTCTCAATCTCTCTTTCCAAATTAAGAATAAGTTAAATCTCAAGAACTCTAAATATTAGAATAATCTTTAAATGTAAATTATATATATTAAGAGCATATACCTCTGTAAATTATATGTATTAAGAGCATATACCTTTGTTTCAGCTATGTCATTTGTGAAATTATTAATAGTTTTTATTGCTTAATTTTTTTTTTTAATGTTTTTATTAGTTTTGTTTTTTAATATTTTACATCTGGTGTGAAGCGAACTCCGCACTTTGCACAATAAAACCTCTCCACTTCATATGACCATCGATTTTACATGTGGACTAGTTTTCTCTAATAATCATGCAAAAGCTAGCGCAAACATTGAAATGGGTTTCGGGTAAGAGCAAATGCAAGGCTTTGGACTCGCCACTTAGGCACACTACATGTCAAACAAGTAATGCCAAGTGTCCAAAACACATTTAATTACGGGTTATTAGTATTGTGTTCACTCGATTTTTCTTTTTTTTTTGGTAAAAAAGATGGCATGTCATGTTTTAAATTTTTTTAACTGTTGAGATTAATAATGAAATGTATTAATAGAGTGATGGTTCAACCGAATTTTAGATTAGGAATTTGTTCCTGATTTCTAGGGTGTTGTTTCAACTTCCCTAATTGTGTGTGAATTATATATTTCTCATGTAATGATTATAATTGTAGTGCCTGTTCTGCAGAGACAATGTCCGGGTGGTGTTCCACACTTGTCAATTCAATTAATTTGATTCTTCTATTTTTAACACTAACCTGAATCTTATATGTAATTTTAAATATAGTTGTACAAATAATCAACCGACCACAATTATTGACCATAATTTACTAACCAAGCCCATCTTTTATCAGTTTTAGAGATGTTTGAGCTGCATATTTTGAAATTGGATAGACCCATTAGATTTTAAGTGTCATTTTCATTTTCTAATAACTAGATTAACTTTAATAATGACCCATCTTCAAAATTCTTACATGGGTACAAACAAAGAACATATCAAAATATTCATAATTTAATTTGTCACATATTATAATTGGATGAACATAACTGCATAACGCTGCCATGAATGCAAGTGTGGAAGTTTGTCTTTGTGTGAAATTTCATTGTGTCAATGAACTTTCACACAATACCCTTTTGTTGCAACTGCAATCTTCCATATGAATAAATTGTCATCTTGATTATTTCTTTTGTTTCTTAATAGTTTGGTCGTGTATAAAAATAGAATATATAAGTCAATTACAAAAGCGTGAAGCTCATTGTGCAAAGCTCCACACAACTACCACAATCCACACCAGCTATACTTGATGAAAGAAACGGGAGCACTCTGACAACCATAGCCACATCGTCAACCCACAAAAAAGCCCATTCCATTATGACAACATTATTTGATTGATAATGTTTTGTCCACAATAGCTAATAGTTTAAAGATAATCTAGGTGGATATTAGAGGCCACCAGCCTATTTCATCTAGACCCTGAGTCAGTTTCATTAGTTTCCTTGATTATAACAACATTTACTATTTTTAGCTTTTTTTTGAATCATGAACTTTCGGAGTTGTTTCAACCCTCTAAACGGTGTTTTTTTAGGTTTGCCACAAGCTTATAGCCATAGGCATGGGCCTACTGTAAATCTTGTAATACTCAGAGAGATATTTTTAAAGAGGTATCGCACGTGCCAAACGAAGATCATATGTCTAAGTTACGACCCTAGGAAGCTAGCTGCCCAACTAACCCCAACAGGGCCCACAAACTCTTGGTGTTCCATCTCCTAGGGTTAGATTTTTGGTTGTTTATGGTTTCCCTTTGTTGTTCAATAATAAAAAGGCACTTGAGCCTCATTGTAACCCAATTCATAGGCATGTAGTTGCCACATCTCTTCTCAGAGATAAGCTACCATCGCCCAAGCTAGTTTATTTCCATTTTGGATGTAAGCATATTTTAGTTCTTTGATGTTAATAAAAATAAAGTTTGTATTTCTGCTGCATCTTTGTGTTTATGTTTATATCTGTGTTATGTTGTGTTCCTGCATAAGTTCAGATTAGTGATATCAGAGTGGTTTTCTCTTTCTTTTTTTTCTTTGCATGTCCTTAACAAGGTCAGTGTATAAGGAGTTAGGACTTGAATTGGTTGAATATTTGCAAGACCAACCTCGCAAACCCTGATGACCTTCCATGACAAAAGAAAAGAAAGACAAGGGAGCAAGAGATCCTTTCAAAATATTGCTCGAAGAAGCCCTCAAGTGATAAAGGAATGCAACGATGGACAACTATGCCCAATTCCTTCAATGACTACCCAAATGCGACGCATATTCATCCAATAGCCACTTTGGAGGCACCACTCCCTTTAAGGTACAAGTTAACTTTGACATTCCCATATTTGAAGGCTAGATAGATGCAAATGTCATAGATAGATTGTTAAATTTGTTGGAAGAATATTTTTTGGTTCATATTTTTTGGAAACATCATGCTCTGTATGAGTCTAGGCCTCGCATTGTTATTATTACTTGGGCAATAAGTTATACAAGATATTGGAGGTAGCACCACCTACCGTCATCTCTTTGATCTCTGCGAGGCATTTTAATAAAATCATTTCCTAGACAGGGAAATTTGTCTTCCTTATGATTTTCCCTTAGGGAAAGAAGAAGATTGTGGCCACATTCACGACCTCCAGACATGGGTCCTCTGCATGGCAGCAGTAGATGGAAAAGATCATGGAGAAATGCAGGGACATCTTCACCTCACCCATAGGGGTACCTCTACACTGTTAGGTCAATCACTCCATTAATTTTATCTTAGGCGCACCACTACCCAACAGACGGATTTATCGATGCTCTATTCTGGAGAATGATGAAATCAAGAGGCAGATTTAAGAGATTTTGCAAAAAGGGCACATCAAGCCAAGTTCACTACCCTGCTGGAGCCCAATCATGTTGGTACAAAAGAAGGACAGGACCTGGAGACTTTGTGTTGACTATCGGGTGCCAAATAAGATCATTGTCCAGAATAAGAATCCAATCCCACAGATTGATGACCTTCTGGACTAGCTCAAGGGGCCCAAATATTTCAGCAAGATTGACTTAAAGTTTGGTTATCACCAGGTACCAATCAAACCCTCCGATGTGTGGACGATTGCCTTCAAATCTAAGGAGGGCCTTTTCGAATGGTTGGTCATGCCTTTCGGGTTGATGAATGCCCCCACAACCTTCATGAGGTTGATGGACAACATCTTGCGGTCCTTCACCAACTCATTAGTGGTAGTTTATTTGGATGCTTCAATTAGAGTTGGGATGAGCACCTTCACCATATTCAACAGGTCCTCCAAACCATGTGTCAACACAAATTGTGTGCTAATTTGGAGAAATTCACTTTTGGTATGACTCAGGTTCAATATTTGGGGTACATCATTGATGAGCAGGGTGTCCATGTGGACTGTTGTCACTCATTGCAATATGAGTTTTCAGTTCATGATCAAAGTTGTCAAAGAGCAGTGAATTTTGAAGCCACCTTCCAGGCCACAGAAGCATTCAATTCTAAATTGGACCCTTTGCATTGCATAGTGCTTGGAACAAGATTTCCAATAGTAGGTGGAAGTCCAAAAATGAACTCCTAGATAAGAAATTAGAGTAGACTAAAGCTGCCCTTTGAAAGTCAGAAAACAAAGACAAAATGGCTAAGGGTCAGGCCCATTGCAAATCACAATCGGGGACTTTCTGGAACAACAGCAGTGGAAGGCAGCGAAACCTGCGATTCATTGATCGCTTATATCGCAAATTGGTTGTTAGAGGCCCATGGAGCGTAGCGTATCAGCGGTCAGAGGCCCATGGAGAGCACCGATATGCGAAATCAACGATCGTAGGTTCAAAAGGGTGTGCACAAGAACTTGGTCATGAAAATTGCCGAGAATTGGGCTTTAATGTTAAAGCGCTGAGAGGAGCCGATTTCATTTTACAGAGGAAACCAATTGCAAAACAAGAGGTAGGCGGGCCCTTTCTCTCCCCTCCAAGGGCCACGTGGCAGAGCACCATTGGTCAAGATGAATCCACAGGGCAGTTGAAATAAGCATGATGTGGCAGTACAGAGGACACATGGCATGCAAATTGGGCATTTTCAGGGCCTTATGGGGGCATTTATGGGTGACACGTGTCTCCACTCAGGAGGTTCCACGTGGCATTGATGACACCATCAATCTTGAAATTGGAAATCGCACAAAGCAAAGGTTACACATCCTCACACCCTCTCCCACATTGCAATTGCGATATGCGGGAACTCCTCGGACACGAAACTTTATGCAATGGAGTTAAAAGGTTGTTGGGCCGGTCCCTTTCAAAGGCCCCATGCTCATTCAATAACCCCTATCTCTAGACGACCAAGAATGACTCCACCTAGATCAACGGCTATCAGGCGTTTTCGCTGCCCCCCTGCCATGTTTCCCTTTATCAGCGAGGGGGGTCCGAAAAGTGGTTTCCCCGTTGGGTGCTTCCGCCACATGTCACTTTGGTATCATTTTGCACCCCCCCTCACTTACCACTTACCACTCATGCCCCCCTCCGAAAACCACTCACCCTCACACTTATAGGAATCCTTATTGTAGATTAACCTGATAATGCAATATAACTAAAGCAAAATACTTTAATCTACTTCTACTATCAAACTTGTGAAAGCTTAAAATATTTGAGCAAGATCAATTGGAACACATATAACCAGAGAAGAATCAAAGCATATGAAACATAGAAGAATACTCAGGGGAAAGCCTCAGCTAAAAAACCCCACTATCTGTATTATCATACAAGGTGGAAATACATTAAGATTACACAAAGCCTTAGCTCTCATAGCTAGCTAGCTCTCAGTACAATCCTCCTAGATGCTCACAGGCAAACAAACTTCTCACAAGCCTTCTCCTCTGCCCTCCAAGCCTCCTATTTCCTTGCGTAGATTCTCCTGGGTGATCCTCCTATTACCAAGTGTAACACTAATCTCTCACAATGATCTCACACCCTATAAAACTGCACAATCCTCAAGGAACCTTGTTCCTTCTAAATGGATGAGTTTCCTTTATAGGAAAACTCATGCAACTGATAATAACCTGTCCTTTACATTTAGCTCAACTGGGTCTTTCTCTGAATAGACATGCATGAGTTTCTGATGAGAGAATATTTAGTTATCTGGAGTACACTAGTTGGATGCATGCATGCATTAATTGACTGAACTCACAATTAGTTGATATGATGTCAAGGTCGAGAAAAAATTTAAATAGAAGTAGCGAGACTTTGGATCTGCGAATATGAAGTAAGTGAAAGGCACCCCCAAATAATAGAACAAAGGGCAAAGCCAAGGTAGTGCAACCCAGGACAACCCGCCGAAGCTGCACACAAATAATAACACCACGAAGACAAAGAAAGACACAATAAAATGGTGTGAGTTACATAAGAGCCCCACTCACAACACAAGTTAGTATCGAGCCAAGCAGTGATTGGTGGTTGAGTTGAAGTTTTCTAAATCAATTGCATGTTTTGACTCTTAGTGAGAACTCGACAAGTGGAATGACAAAGGGAAGTAGATTATTGATGAGGAACATAGTGCCACCATTTCCACCACCAAGATCCAAAAGATTAAGCCCGAAGATCTAGAGGAGGGGGAGTGTCTCTTCCACTCACAAATGTGGGTGAAGGCTTCTTCATTGCAGTTCATCGTTGAAAAAAAGAGTCAAAAGAAAATCATTTAAGCAGAGGTTGTGAAGTGGTTGGGCCTACCAACCACATCACACCCTCATCCATGCACCATGGGGTGGCTTCACTAAGGACGAGATCTTCACGCCAACCATCAGTGTCACCTATCTTACAACATCAAGCCCTTCAAAAACAAGGTATTGTGTGGTGCTGCTCCTCTTGAAGTTTGTGATGTATTATTAGGCCAAGCATACTTGTGGAAACATCATGCTCTGTATGAGTCTAGGCCTCGCATTGTTAGTATTACTTGGGCAATAAGTTATACAAGATATTGGAGGTAGCACCACCTACCGTCATCTCTTTGATCTCTATGAAACATTTCAATAAGATCATTTCCTAGATGGGGAAATTTGTCTTCCTTATGATTTTCCCTTAGGGAAAGAAGAAGATTGTGGCCACATTCATGACCTCTAGACATGGGTCCTCTGCATGGCAGCAATAGATGGACAAGGTTGTGGAGAAATACAGGGACATCTTTACCTCACCCATAGGGGTACCCCTACATTGTAAGGTCAATCACTCCATTTATTTTATCTCGAGCGCACCACTACCCAACAGATGGATCTATCGATGCTCTGTTCTGGAGAACGATGAAATCAAGAGGCAGCCTTAAGAGATTTTGCGAAAGGGGCACATCAAGCTAAGTTAACTACCCTTTTGGAGCCCAATCATGTTGGTACAAAAGAAGGACAGGACCTGGAGACTTTGTGTTGACTACCGGGTGCCGAATAAGATCACTGTCCAGAATAGGAATCCAATACCATGGATTGATGAACTTTTAGATGAGCTCAAGGGGCCCAAATATTTCAGCAAGATTGGCTTGAAGTTTGGTTATCACCAGGTACCAATCAAACCCTCCAATGTGTGGACGATTTCCTTCAAATATAAGGAGGGCCTTTTCAAATGGTTGTTCATGCCCTTCGGGTTGATGAATGCCCCCACAACCTTCTTGAGATTGATGGACAACATCTTGCGGTCCTTCACCAACTCATTAGTGGTAGTGTATTTGGATGAAATCCTTATCTTCAATCAGATTTGGGATGAGCACCTTCACCATAATCAACAGGTCCTCCAAACCATGTGTCAACACAAATTATGCGCTAATTTGGAGAAATTCACTTTTGGTATGACCCAGGTTCAATATCTGGGGTACATCATTGATGAGTGGGGTGTGCATGTGGAATGTTGTCACTCATTGCATTATGAGTTTTCAGTTGATCAAAGTTGTCAAAAAGAAATGAAATTTGAAGCCACCTTCTAGGCCACAGAAGCACTCAATTCTAAATCAGACCCTATGCATTGCATAGTGCTTGGAACAAGCTTTCTAATAGTAGGTGGAAGTCCAAAAATGGACTCCTGGATCAAAAATTAGAGCATACTAAAATTTCCCTTTGAAAGCTAGAAAACAAAGACAAAATGGCCAAGGGTCAAGCCCATTGCAAATCGCAATTGGGGACTTTCTGTAACAGTAGCAGTGGAAGGTAGCAAAACATGTGATCTGTCGATCGACGATATCACAAATCGGTGGTTAGAGGCCCATGGAGAATAGGGCATTGGCGGTCAAAGGCCCATGGAGAACGCTGATATGTGATATCGATGATTGTAGGTGCAAAAGGGTGCATGCAAGCACTTGGTCATGAAAATCGCCGAGAATTGGGCTTTAGTGTTAAAGCACTGAGAGGATCTGATTTCATTTTACAGAGGAAATCAATTGCAAAACTAGAGGCAGGCGGGCCTTTTCTCTCCCCTCCAAAGGCCACGTGGCAGAGCACCATTGGTCCAGATGAATCCATAGGGAAGCTGACATAAGCATGATGTGGTAGTATAGAGGACACATGGCACACAAATTGGGCATTTTTAGAGTCTTATGGGGGCATTTATGGGTGACACGTGTCACCACTCAGGAGGTTCCACGTGTCACCACTTAGGAGGTTCCATGTGGCATTGATGACATCATCATTCCTGAAATTGGAAATCGCACAAAGAAAAGGTTATGCATCCTCACACCCTCTCCCGCATTGCGATTGCGATATGCGGGAACTCCCCAGAGGCGATATTTTATGTAATGGAGTTAAAAGGTTGTCAGACCCATTGCTTTCAAAGGCCCCATGCTCATTCGACACCCCCCATCTCTAGATGGCCAAGATTGACTCCGCCCAGATCAACGGCTCTCAGGCCTTTTTGCCACCCTCCCCCGCCCCTGCCCCCTCCATGTTTCCCTTTATCAGCGGGAGGGGGTCCAAAAAGTGGTGTCCCCATTGGGCGCCTCCGCTACGTGTCCCTGTGGTATCATTTTGAACCGCCCCTCACTTACCACTTACCGCTCATGCCTTCCTCTGAAAACCACTCATCCTCATACTTACAGAAATACTTACTGTAGATTAACCTGAGAATGCAATATAACTAAAGCAAAATACTTTAATCTACTTCTACTATCAAACTTAGGAAGCTTAAAATATTTGAGCAAGATCAATCAGAACACATATAACCAAAGAAGAATCAAAACACATGAAACAAAAAAGAATACTCAGGGGAAAGCCTCATCTAAAAACCCCACTATCTGTATTATCATACAAGGTGGAAATACATCAAGATTACACAAAGTCTTAGCTCTCACAGCTAGCCAACTCTCAGTACAATCCTCCTGGATGTTCATAGGTAAACAAAACTTCTCACAAGACTTCTCCTTTTCCCTCCAAGCCTCCTATTTCCTTGCGCAGTTTCTCCTAGGTGATCCTCCTGTTATCAAGTGTAACACTAACCTCTCACACCTTGTAAAACTGCGTAATCCTCAAGGAACCTTGTTCCTTCTGAATGGATGAGTTTCCTTTATAGGAAAACTCATGCAACTGATAGTAACCTATCCTTGACATTTAGCTCAACTGGGTCTTTCTCTGAATAGACATGCATGAGTTTCTGATGAGAGAATCTTTAGTTATTTGCAGTACACTAGTTGGATGCATGTATGCATTAACTGACTGAACTCATAATTAGTTCCTCAAACAGTTTGGCACTAATTTAACCGGACTTAACTCAGTAAACTGAGGTAACTAGTTACAACTCAAATACAACTCAATCTTATCTCCTTAATTAAGGGACAATCTCGTTAATTTAAGGGATAATTGTTGCATGAATTCAGAAAGACTTCTAACTTGAATTTCTCCAACTAATTAACTCAAGGCGAATAATTAATTATTTTTCAAGTAGCTGGTGAGACTAAATTTGAATTTTAATTCACAATTTTAATTCAAGGACAAATTAAAATTGGAATATACTGGATTCTATTTTTATCATTTCTTGTTGCTATTTTCAACACTCCCTCTCAACAAGAGAGGAATTCAACTCGATCTCGATCCTGAACCTTTGGAATGTTCTGCAGGAAACACTTCTCTCTAGTTTTGTTGCTTCAACAACTCCAGAAACAAAAAAAAATCCAATTTGAATCAGTATGATGCATCTGTCATGAAAGTTTTTGACTGTTATTGCCTCTGTCAACTAAAACTCTGCGCTTCTACTGACTCAGCCTTTCTACACTGTTGTCAATCCTTCTCTGCGCTCTTCAGTATCTGACTACTCTAGCCTCTGTCACTTTGATCTCTGACTGCATCAATCCCATTGATTCCTCCTGCTACTACATATTTTGGGCTCCCATAGAAAGGGACGATCCATGAGATAAAACCTCTCAATGGACCCTGCCCAATTTCAACCTTCATGGGACTATCACTTCACATCACCCCACCTCACACCTAGAGGTATGGCTACATGTGATCCCTCTGCTAACTCTAATTGTGGATCCTCCACAATTGTCTGAGACTTCTTCTAGGACTACATGTTGAGAGTTAATGTACTCTCCCTCTCAACCACCAAGTCTCTAACATTTTCCTTGCTCCTCAAGGATTTGCATGCATCTTGAATCTCTGGAGCGTATAGGTTCTTAACTCATGAACCGATCTGCTTCACCTGTCTCGTGGTGATGTGTTTAAGGAAAACCTTTCCCTTACTGAAGACAACATCGTAGCCTTTGTCTTCCAACATCGCAACTGATACCAAGTTCTTCTTCAGTCCATGCACATACTTCACATCTGTCAAGGTGATAGGAGCTCCATGCTCCCTCTGAAAAGCAACCGTGCCCACTCCCGAAACACTAAAGCTTTCTTCGTCACCCATCTCTATGCGAATCTTTGAGGTATTTCTCCTCCAAGGTACTGAATAAACTTTTATCACTGGTCATATGGAATGAGGCTCCACTGTTAAGATACCAACCACAACCCATCATCGATGACACCATGCATGCGATGAGAGTAAAGTCCATTTTGAATTGAGAGGCTAATGCCTCACCTTCCAATCCTTCAGAGGATCCCTTCTTGGACTTCTTTGATGGGAAATTAGTCGCATAATGACCCATCTCATGACAATTAAATAATCTCACTTTATATTTGTCAACCTTCTTTCCTACATGAGAAGAATTTGATTTGGAATGGGAATCCTTCTCCTTCCCTTTCCTTGTCTTACTCGCTAAGGCCAGATTTTCTTCATCATCATCCTTGGATGAAGAACCATCTCATGTGCTCCTCCTGATCTCCTCTTGCATGAGATCTGACCACAGTCATTCCCAATATGATAGTTTCTCCCTTCCATTCATAGAGTCCTGGTAGCTATTCCAGCTCTTTGGAAGGCCAAGGAGAGTGAGGCTCACCATATCATTGATATTTATTCCAACTTTGATAGCTCTACAAGTGGTGAGCTGTTCAGATATGTGGAAATAGTATCGCCGTTCTCCATCTTGATTCTTCAAAGCTTATCCTTGAGCACCAATTTCCTCTGGTCGCTACTGTTTTGGTAGAGGTCCTTCAATGTCTTCCACATTGAATATGGAGTATCCTTCCCATGGAGACTCAAGACAAAATGGTCTCGAACTCCCTCAAGGATGATCTGTCTCGCCCTTGCCACACACTTCTTCCATTCAGCCAACTCTTGTTCATTAGTTGAGCCTGGCTTTGGGATTTCTTGATCAATGAAATCCTTCAAGTTGTTGTCTTCTAATACAGCCTCCATGCGACCTTTCCATGCTATGTAATTCGAGCTTCCTTCCAAGGCATACTTGAGCCTCAAGCCATAGAATGCCTGTCATGCGGAAAGAGTTATTTTTGAGGACAAACCTAACCTCCCTAGGAGTCTAAGACTCTCTAGTGACAAACAAACCAAACAAGAGCAATCCTTCTCTAAACACACATTATCTTATGAGAGATCAAGTGTTTTCCGATCTTACCTTAGGTCCAACGCTTGTTGTGGCAGTCCAGCCTTGCTGATCCAGATGAGCTCCTCCTTCACTTTAAGACCTGCATACACTAACAAGGCAAACGATTACATAACACCTGAATATTTCATAAAACAAAGCATATTCATCACATAGACCAAGGAGTACATGAATAATTCATTAACAACAAATCATTGAGAAGAATGGACTTATTTGTATTAAGGAAACAAAAAAGGAACCATTACAACCTGAGCCTTGGTGTTGTGCAAGCTCCTCCCAGGGTCCAACAAGAGATTTCCTCTACTTTGACAAGCTCACCCACTCCCAATATGGCAACAAGGAAGGATAGTGATCTCTCCTCACAAGTCAACAATGGAAGTCCTAATTCCAGCAGCATTTACCCTTTAGAATGTTCAGCTTTCAACCTCCCTCCTCTGGCCCAATGCCTGTATTTATAGTATTCTAGAGGAGGTTATTCAGTTCCAACATCAA
>APFE031731399.1:35372-47477 GCA_000404065.3 Pinus taeda | reverse complement strand
TCTCTTTCAGTTTTTCAGTTTCCTTAATTATAGCACAGTTTACTATTTTTAGCAGTTTTTCGGGTCCTAAACTTCTGGAGCCGTTTTGAGGCCCTAAACGACGTTTTTTGGGAAATCTACCGCCAGTGATTTTTCTATCTAAAAATCGTCTTTTTCGTCATAGTCCTCAGAGAGATCTTTCCAATGGGCTATCATGCGCGTCAAACGGAGATAACACGAAAAATTCACGACCTCGGGAAGTTGATGTACCAACTTACCCAAAAACGGGGCCCACAATTTGGCGTTTCATTTTCTAGGGTTAGGTTTTGGAATGTGAAGGGTTTTCCATTGTTTCTCAACAATAAATAGGCCTTCGAGCCTCATTGTAACACATTTCAGAGGCATGTAGCCACACATCTCTTCTCAAAGATAAGCTACCATCGCCCTTGCTAGTTTATTTCTATTTCCGGTTGTAAGCATATTTCAATATTTTCCATTAATGAAATGAAATATTATTTCTGTTGCATCTTTGTGTATATGGTTATCTCTGTATTTTATTGTGTTCCTATTTAAATCTGGATCAAGATGCATGGTGATCTACCTGCCTATTATCTAATGTTGCATATATCCGATAGATGCTCTACCCAACATCTCCAACTATCTGCACCTCATGTGCACTATAAATCTTAGGCATATTACCCTGATTCCTTCTTGAGATGCTCCTCGCCACTTATCCAACGCTGCAACTTTTCCCTACCACCACCTCTATTTTGCTACTCTGCAAACTATGACCCATGTCCCTTCACGAATGCATTAAACTTTTTGTAAGGAATAAAATTCTCTTTATGAATTGCATTATAAGGTCTTGTTCACTTTGGTGGCCATTCACCTTTAGTATTGTCTTTCCATTTCCAACCCTGTTGAGACTGTCTTATGCTTTGACAGCTCATAACATTGTTTCAAATTCCCAATGGCTTCTTCCAGTGACCGAGGCTCATCATACTCAATCTAATCCTTAAATGTTAATGGTAATCCATTGACAAATATTTGAAATTTGGATATATCATCCTTAAGATATAGTACATACATCAGTAACTTCAAGAACTTAGTCGTATACTCCTCATCCATCATTGATCCAATCTTTAGCTCATATAATTCCTTGGCCTTACTGTCATAATACCTCTCCGACAAATACTTCTTCTTGAAACTCCTTTTGAACTCATTCCAACTCAACTTTGTTGTCCTGGTGTCTCTAATCCGCTTCACATCTTCCCACTAGATGTATGGTTTCCCTTTGAGGCTGAAAATAGCTATCTTGGCCTTCATGTTCTTGGTGTAATCATGCAACTCAAATAAATTCTTCATCCCAAGCAACCATGTCTTTGCATCTACTCGTTTCTCAAAATCTCCATCAAATGTAGGTGGCATGGATTTCTTGAATTCATATGGAAAATATCCCCTATCATTCATCCTATAAGGATGATAGCGGTGATGACCATGATACCTATATGAACCAGAACTATAATAAAACCCATGTCCATCACCTCTCTTGTTAGGTGTATCCAAGAACCCTCCATCTCTAACAGACATGTGCCCACCATGAAACCTGTTTCCATATGCCCCATTATTCTTGTCCTTCAGCCGATAATTGATATGTGGTTGTCCATGTCTTTGCATATCTAACAAGCTTTGAAGGATGACTGCATTGACCTATGCTTGTTTCTCCTATTCCCTGGAAAGTCTCTCTTGTGATTAAATGATCCTGTCATTATCTAATTTGTAAATTATTATCTCTACCTTCAAACTTATCAAGTTTTCTTCTATGTCAGGAGAGTACCCATCACCATGTTGCTCATCTGATATGGAGGGTGAGTCTTGTGAATTATAATCCACCATTTTGATAGTCATTTTGATCTTCTTCTTCCTACAAATATACCATGTCAGCTAAAACAAGCATAAACATAACCAACATACCTTAGTATAGTTCAAGGGAGGATATCTCATCTGTAAGATCAACCAGATTAGCATAATACATGTATAATCATAACAATATATCGACCTCATGCATGACAATACCAATTGCATACCATGACCTCATGCATGACAACCATGACAATAACAATTCTTACATAACAAACATATAGACATTGATATGCATAAGGAATACCATGAAAAACACATTTCTCCCATCTAGTGCAAGTGTTGAACCATGCTCTGATACCACTTTGTGGTATTAGATATTACCCAAAGAGAATAGAAACATGTTCTGATACCACCTTGTAACACCATCTCCCATATCTACCCACTTTCGTCGGTCTTCCGGGGTAAACATGAACTCAGGGCTACTATGACATGACTCAACCTCCTAAGTACAGTTAAGGAAGTGTAATCTACAAACCAAATATTTATCGACCTTCCTCAGGAGCTACAGGATCCCCAGGAACCAAACAACCACTCCAGGTACCCAAACCCTAAGTCAACTTTATTTTTCAGTGATCTAGACTTCTAGACGCTAGCATAACACTTCATAAATTCAACTATAACCCTCTAGTCACATGGATGACCCTTCCTCCTAGCGACTGCAATGTAATTTACTTAGTTATATGCATGTGACCCTGAGATCTGAGCCACATTTTCAGGGCTTGACTCCCAACCACTACCCATAACTTAATGAAACTTTCCAGAACAATAAATGACATATGATCAAAGACTTTAACACAAAAATTGATCAAGGAATTGACCTAACCAGGCCTAACCAAGACAGACACTCTGTTAAACACATAGTAAACATGTAATTCTACATGTCATAGAGGCATAACTGAACATAGGGGTCTTATACTTATCTGAAAATCATCAAGAAGGTCTGATGCCCTCTAAAAATAGCGACTATAACATCTATTAGGTCATGCACTCATTAACCATTCATTTACTAATCAAAACATATTGAGAGCCATAGTTAAATTATTGAATTTAGGCTTACGTGATCCATATTATGAAAAGTAAGAAAATTTTCGATAAAAATCACATCATCAAAGTTAACTTGATGTCACCCCCTCCAACTTTGGTTGCAACCAAGTTGGAGTGGGTGGCCTTCCGTGAGTTTGGGTAGTATGGAGAATTTTGGAGAGTTGTGGCTGATGACCATAAGGTTGAGGAGTCTTACCTGCATGAAGACTTGGTCCTTGGTAAAGGTTCGTATGAAGAAGGAAAGGAGTTCATGTAACAGGGACAATTGACATTGGAGCTAATGACACTTTGTGATAGTTTAGACTTGGTGATGAAGTTAGACAAGTGAAGTTGTTGTCGAGGACGAAAACAATTTTGAAGTGGGGGAGGACGTCAAGGCCCTGAGTTGGCACCAAGGCCAAGTGAGTGCCCATTACGGACCATGCCCACTTGAAGTGGTAAAAAATCGAAGTGGGACCATGGGGATGTCACATGCATAACATGAAGCAAAGCACCTTGGGCATGCCCACACGAAGACAAGGTACCCAAGCGCCCATGGGAAAACCTAACATGCATGATAGGACACGATGGGAGAACCAAAAAAAACTTCAGAAGTGGACTTAACATGAAGGTGTGCACCTTGGGCATACCTACACAAATTTGGGGTGCATGAGCACCCACAAGCGACTTGCACGACATGACAATGGGCGACACAATGGGCAGACTGGGAGAGATGTGAACAAGTGTGGATTGAATGACACGGGTGATGGATGGCATGAATAATGAAAGCAAGTCAGTTGGCAGGGCGTACAAGCGAAGTATGAGGTATGTGAGTGAAAGAACTAATGGGCGCGTGTTTAGCATGCGGTGCATGACAAGAAAACGCTTGCACCCTAGGCACACTTGCACGATGGAGGGGTTCTTAGGCATGTTGGCCCACTTGCACGATAGGGGTGCTCGCAAGACCAAACAATGATTCAGCTCGAGGGAATCAACTAAATGACAAGTTGATTGGGCAATGAAATGTGTAACACCCTCCTCCAACATCTACCCAAGCAGCCTGCTAGCTGGGGTAAACATGTGACGAGAGGCCACTATGATATGATTCAATCTCCTAAGTCATGTTAAGGAAGTGGAACCGGCGGAAACACACCATAGAGGCATTGAACATCAACATTAGGACCCTTAGGAACCAATCCAACCTTTCTGCCAACCAGCCCTTAGGTCCCATTGAGCTTTTGGACCGCTTGATCTTTGTACGCACTCATGCTATGGGCATGCTAATGTCCAAGGACCTCAAGACACTCTCACAAGGCTACAAGCCAGCATCTAGGGACTCTTTTTCATAGTGTTGTGCTAGTGTCCCCAAGATTTGAGCCACTTTTTCAAGCCCAAAGCCCAGGTCACTCCCCAGAATTGGATCATATCTTCAAAATAGTAAAATAACAAGGCAATGATAGTATAAATGCAATCACTTGAATGAGACCTTGGATGGACTCCTACTAGCCATGACAGACATTTTGTCAAACATATCATGAATATGTAGTCTACAGGTGTAAATAACATATCTGAGCATAGGGGTATCGCATTTAACTGAGAATCACTAAGAAGCATTGATGCCTCAACACATCAATTACCATTTCATCCATTAGGTCATAGATACATTATTCATTCATTTATCATTAAAAACATGATGATATCCATACATATCTACTGTCATAAAACATATATATAACCAGCATAATAGCAACATAAATGCCAATGAAATCACAACCATATAAACCAGTATAATACTAATATAAATACAAGGAGAAATAACCTCATATTGATAATGAAAAATCTAAACCTGGGATGGGACTTCCATGTTCCACCCGACCATAGAATGGATGAGACAAATCTCTCTTCAGCTATTCACCCCTGTGGCATACTCCAAGCATGAATGTCGGATCTCATAGAATACATCAATTCGAAACCACCAATGGCTTACAGAGGCCATCCACATCAACCCATCAAACAATGATTCCACCTCATGGTTAGACATCACAAAACCATCATCAGATCGGTCTCTATCCAAGCCTTCTAGGGCTTGAGAGCTTTTTTCCAACCAAGGCTCCAAGACTAGTAACTCAACCCACAACTTTTACCGGGCTCTAGAGCATTTGTTCAGCCAAGGCTCCAAGACTAATAAATCAACCCACCAAGGGCTCCAAAGTGTTTATCCAACCAAGGCTACGGGACTAGTAACTCAACCCAAGATGTTATAGAGCTCCAAAGAATTTGTCCAACCAAGGCTCGAGGACTAATAACTCAACCCAAGCTAAGGAAACATGAGAACTAACCAAAATAAAACAATGAAAATAAACCCACAATCTCCATGTCTATCCAGGAAATGGTAAGGCTAGGAAATCCACTATCAATCCCCACCATCCTCCATGCCAGTGACAGATCACAACCAACAAACCACATGCATATGCCATGCATGCCAAAACTATTGAGGAAAACATACATGTAACTCAGTAACTGCAAGCAAATCTCGTTGTAGTTGTTGATCCCAAAAGTCCTCTTGTGCTTTCATGCTCTTCCTTTGCCTTCTTTCTCCAAAATCAAAGTATGTCACACCCTCGAAGAGTGCTCCAAGAAAACTCTAAGTCTCCAAGAATATGAGAGAGAGAGAGTAAGGAGAGAGCTCCAAAACTAAACAGATAGAAGGTTACCAACCAATCATCAGAAACCTTTTTATGAATGAGGCCTCTATTTTCTTCAGTTTCCATTATTTTGCTTCATTCTCAGCTCCCTTTTCTCCTAATTTCCATTATTTTCATAAATAGTGTGCCAAAAATGCCATTTTTCCTTTCCAAAGCCTTAGCCATTACCTTTGTCAATTTCTTTAGGCAATAACCAAATGAACACCCACACTAGGATGTCTTTCCCAACATTCAACTTGGAATAAGTGTCCCATCAATCATGGTTATTATTTTTCCTTTATTAACTTTTATTACATGGAATTTTCACTAGGGATGTTACAAAACCCTCCACCTTGGTGGAACACTGTCCTCAGTTTCAACAACACCTATAACCACAAAAATGTTGTAAGCAAAATACATTGGCAATGGAGCTTAATAACTTAGCTCGATGTAGCATTCATAATGATCAACCTGTTGAGAAGCAAACCAACATGAAAACATAACAACATAAAATTGTAATGACATGAAACCCATACTACTTATTGCAGCTTTATAACATAGATCATGGTGATATTTACATCCATATACGTATGCATATATACCAAACATCACCAGAACATATACTAAAACACCATACCAAAATTGCTTTGCCTCAACTGGAAAAAAGCAAAGATACATAACCTACATTTGATCTTCCATCTCCCATGTAGCTCCATCGGGCCCAAAATTCTTTCATTGCACCTTAACTTGCTTGATTTCTCGGTTCCAGAGCATGAGTACCTTTTTCTACAATATACACTCAAGATCCAGCTAGAATTCTCCATCTGGTTCCACCTGTAAGACAGACCAGACAATCACGTGATCAACATCACTAACATACTTCTTAAGCAATGACACATGGAAAAAATCATGGACTTTCACTGTCGAAGGTAGTGCAAGTTGATAGGCTACTGACCCAATCCTCTCAACAATGCTAAGGGACCACAAAAATATGGTGCCAACATGGAACATGATCAAATCCGTAAGGAGCTCTTCTTCGGTTTGATGTGCAAGTACACTTGTTCCCCAACATGGAACTCCTTGAACAACTTGTTTTGATCTGTATAGCTCTTCTACCTATCTTGTGCTACTTTCATATTCTTCTTGATCACTTGTAGTTCCTATTCCATGTCTGCCAACATGTCTAGTCCAATCAACACCCTGTTAACTATATCACTCCAACTGATGGGAGTATTGCAACTCCACCCATACAATGCCTCAAATAGACTCATCTCCAAAGATTCCCAATACCCATTGTTATAAGTGAACTCTAGCAGTGGAAGGTACACTTCCCAATTTCGTTTTTGGTGTATCATATACATCCTCAAAATTTCCTACAATATCCTATTGACCCTCTTTGTCTGTCCATTTGTCTACGGATGATAAGCTATACTGAAGGCAAACTTCATGCCCAAACTTTCAAAATAATTCCTTCCAAAACATGGAAGTGAACTTCGCATCCTTGTATGACACAATATTCTTCAAAACACCATGGAATCGGACCACATCTCTGATAAATATGTGTGCTACATCACTAGATGAGAATGTAGACTTCACTGGAATGAAATGTGCAACCTTTGTCAACCTGTCAACAATAACCATGATGGAATCATGATGTCTCACTATTCTCCGAAAACCTCCGATGAAGCCCATGGAAATGACTTCCCATTTGCGCTCTAGAATCATAATCGACTCTAGCATTCCACCTGGATGTTTACACTCTACCTTAACACGCTAACAATTGAAACACCTAGCCACAAACTCTACTATATCCCTCTTTAGGTTCAGCCAATAATAAAATCTCTTCACTAATGTCAGTGTCCTCTGATAACCTAGGTGAACTGAATATGGTTTCGCATGAAACTCCCACAAGGTCACCTTCTTGATCTCACTACTATACGACACATATATCTTGTCTCTGAATCTATCTAATCCATCTACTATAAGACAATAATGCACATCCCATGCACCTACACCTGTGCCTGTACCACTACCTGAAACTGTACCTATCCCTATACCTGTACTATTACCTATATTTGTACTCTACTGCAACTTGTGCATAATATCTATATATCTGACATCATGCTGACTTGCCTGCAAAATCCTATCCTGTAATTCTATCGCATAGATCTCAACTTTCAAGTGATTTACCTGTATCTACCTACTAGGATCATCTTCCACTCTATTCGCTTTGCCTTTGATGTACTTGATCTCAAAACCGAACTCACGAATCATAGGAAACCACCGATCCTACCTGCCATTCAGATTTAGCTGGTCAAATAGATACCGTAAACCAATGTGACCACTCATCTATATAAACCTCCTACCCATAAGATAGTGTCTCCACATCTTTAATGCATGTATAAATGATGCCAACTCATGATCATGTGTGGGGTATTTTTGCTTGTGCTCATTTAGTTTTCATGACTCATAACATACCACCTGTCCATCTTGCATAAGGACTACACCAAGTCCTTTCTTGCAAGCATCTATTCATACTACAAACTCTTTGTTTAGATATGCAATCTTTAACACGGGTGCATGTGTCAACAACTTCTTAGTCTACTCAAAACTAGCCTCGCACTCCTCTGTCCATTCAAACTTATTACCTTTCCTCTACAATGATGTGATAGGATAAGAAATTTGTGAGAAGTTCCTGATGAACCTCCTATAATAGCCTGTCAACCCCATGAAAGATCTCACCTCATCTAGATTCTTAGGAGCTACCCACTCCATGATGGCCCTTATATTTTCTGGATCTAATGCAACGCCCTCCTTGGAGACAACATGCCCCAAGTAATGTACCTCTATCTAAAATAAACTACACTTTTTGAGCTTAGCATACAGTTTATGCTCTCTTAACAACCTCAACACTACTGCTAAATGCTCGGCATGCTCTTCCTCATTTTTATAATTGATCTGATAGTCACCCTATGAGTGACCTCATTTGAAGGTTTATTAAACAAAAGGTATTACAGACTCACGTGTTGGTGTGTGTTCTATGTTATTGAAACAACGGATCAATCAGATTGCCAATACACAGACATTTAAATGGAAAGACAGTAGAGAAATACAGTAAGCAACACAAAGACACAAACAAGATTTAATAAGGAGTTCACCCTATTCTCCAAGGCTACGTCTCTGGTCCAGCTTCAGTGGTGGCCTTGTTTTATTGTGTCTTACAGTAGAGAAATTACAATACAGGGACTCAATGTGAGTTCTCCTGAAGTAGATTTTGCTTGGCAGGGTGGTTCTTGGATTCCCCAAGCCACTTAGAGTTCACAAACTCTTATTCTTCCTACCAGCTCTATGACCCTCAGTCTACAGTGGAAAGATCCAAATGTGATGCTCAATCCGAATAGATTCCTCTATGGGAAGGCTTGAATATTCAAGCTCTCTAGTGCTCGATGCTGCCTGTGGTTAGCTCGGCCCTCTGTCCCCTCTGCTTGGCTTTATTGTTCTCTGTGTTTAGTCCTCCTCTCAGGGTTCACTGTTCATTGTCTCTCTTGGTTGCTTGGACTCCTCTCAAAATCCTTCTCTCTTCTTCTTTGACTGTCTTTGTTCATGGCTTTAACCATTCGATCCCTATGCCTGTTCGATTCCTCTCCCACCTGCGTCGATTCTCCTTCTGCAGCTATGCTTGGAGTTCCCTTGTTCGGCATTAGCATGAATGCTCGAGAAGTGCCACGTGTCCCCATTGGAACAGTGCCAGTCTGCTTCGTCGATTCATTTCTTTGGTTATGTTGTGGATACGTTCTTTCTCCACCGTGGTGGTCAAATGGATTCCAAATCCCTTTAAATCACGGCTTAATTCCCTGTCAATTCCGCTTCTTTCTATCGAGCGCAATCTCAGCCGTCTCATCTAGGCTCCTCCAGATCCAACGTCATACGCACGTCGAGCGCGGTTGACTTGCTCGACCGATAGCGCGCGATCATGGCGGTTTTTCTCTTACCTCCATTGCCACGCGTCGATCACTAAGTGGGATCGCTCCGCTCTCCTCCAAAACCTCTTACTGTTCAAGGGCACCCCAATCAAAACTGTCGGTTTCCAGGGCGTGGGTCCCGCCTTTGTTCTTTAGTGCTTTTTATTTTTCCACACACGGTTCTCTGACTCCCAACGTGACTGAGTGCTTAAGGCTTTTCCATTTTAGCCTTTTTTTCCCAACGATCGCGCATCAAAATCACCTCCTTTTCCTGATCCGGGGCTCCCAGGGGTTGTCTTGACCTCCCGCACAGTGTCCATGGGCCTCGGTTAGCGTGCTTAGACTGATGTCCTCGTCATTCCATGCCAGTTTCCATGGCCACTGGTTCAGGGTGTTTTTGATGCTGTTTTGGATTTCATTAAAGATTTGTTTAACTCGATACAGTCAAGGTTCTTGATAATCTTTTGTGGATCCAATTCGGATCATGGCCTCCCTACTGAAAAAGCTTTTAGACCACCAAAAGTTGGTTTTCTTCAAGCATCGACTAAGTGAGGAAACTGTTGTCTCACTTGTCCAATCTCAATCCACTTCGCACTGCACGGCTTCAAATCTTTAAGCCCAATCCTGAGGTATTCCACCTATCCACTGCGGATCGTCCTTACCTTCCTGTCTAGCACTATGTCTTCCTATAACTCATTAAGGTATTCAGGTAGCAGGTCATCAATAGAAGGTAATTGACTCTGCTCTTCAGGGTCCTCAATCATTGAAGGTTCAAACAACCTCAAGAAATCTACATTCACAACTAAGTAGATGTGCATGTAAGTTGGAAAATCAAGGTGAAAATCATTCTCACCAACCTTCTCAAGTATCCTGAAGGGTCCATACCTGATAGGTTTTAGTTTTTTACCTTGACCTTGCATTATGTCCTTGCTGGTATACAACCAGACTTTGTCTCCAACTTGAAAACTATGCTCCATCTGATGATTATCATGCCTAGCCTTGTACTTCGCCTGGATCTTTTCCAGTTGTTCCTGTACTGCTTGGTGGATCTCCTGGATCTATTCAATGAACCTAGTTGCCTTGTCCACATCATTGTGTCTATCAACCATGGTATCTTTACCAAAGACAAAATCCAAAGGAGACCTTGGTATGAAACCAGAACAGGTCTCAAAAGGAGATCTTTGTGTAGAAGAGTGTTTGGCTCTATTGTAAGCATGTTGCACATAGCACAAGTGCTCATCCCAAAGCTTAGGATGTTTGCTGCAATATCCTCTCAGTAACTGGATCACCGTCCTGTTAACTACTTTTGTCTAGCCATCTGTTTGTGGATGAAAAGTTGTGATTTTCTTTAATTTGGTGTCTATTAGTTCCCACAGACTGGACCAAAACTTCCCCACAAATCGGGTGTCTTAATCATATACAATAGAAGTGGGTAATCCAAAATGAACTCATACATGTTCAAAGAATAATTTTGCAGTTTTTTCAGCTGTAATTTGTTTACTACAGGGTATCAAAATACACATTTTGCTAAACCTATCCACAACAACATATAGATAATCATGACCTTTCCTAGATTTAGGCAGTCCCCCAATGAAATCCATGGAAATTCTTTCCCAAGGGTGAGGAGGAACTGGCAAGGGATTGTACAAGCCTAATTTTCTATTACTGGGCTTGCTTTTAGCACACATGGAACACCCTTTTACATATCTAGAAACTGTCTTACTCATTTTCGGCCAATAGCAGAACCTTTGCAACTGTGCAACTATTTTACTTACCCTAAAGTGACCTAATATCAGAGAAGTGTGTGCTTCCCTAATTATATTTGCTCTCTCAGTTTGTGGAATGCAGAGTTTCCCACAATGATATAAGATTCGGTCCTTCACATGATAGTCCAATTCTTCTACTCTTTTGCCTTGACTTAAAGTTGCATATACATCTTTAAATTCCATATCCTAAGCATACTATTCTATGTAGCTTTCATGCAACACAAAATTATGCTTAAGTGGGGTAGATGCATTTATAGTGGGTCTAGATAACATGTTTGCAACCTTGTTATGTATACCCTTTTTATATCTGATGACTAAATGAAACTGTTGTAGAAACCCTATCAATCTGTAATGTCTTGATTGCTGTAATTTAGTTTGGGAGTGTAGGTATTGAAGTGGCTAATGATCAGTATGTATTACTGTTTTCTTGCCCATTAAGTAATGTTTCCACTTTTTCACACTCTGAACTAATGCATACAATTCTTTATCATAGGTAGGATAGTTAACTACTGTAGGATTAAAAGTCTCAGAATGATAACATATGGGTTTACCGTGTTGTGTCAACACTACTCCCATGGCACAATCACTGGCATCAGTTTGGATCTCAAATGGTCTTTGTAGATCTGGCAGTGCTAGTACAGGTGCTGTATTAATCTTTTCTTTCAAGGTGTCGAAGGCTTTCTGCTATTTGCCTCCCCATTGAAACACCTTGTTCAATCCTGTCAAAGCATGTAAGGGAGCTGCAATTGAGGAAAAATTTGAAATGAA
>APFE031731399.1:0-33118 GCA_000404065.3 Pinus taeda | reverse complement strand
TGTCCAACTTTTCAAGCATTAGCTTCTCCATCATATATAGGCAAATCAAATTTAACATCTAGTTTAATCAAGGATGCTTTCTTATTATGCACAAGGCTATTAGGAGGTGTAGGAAAGCTTTCTTCTTTTCCCTCTCCTTTTGAGTGGTCATGGGAATGAGATTCATCTTCTTCTTTTTCTTGTTTAGAGCCTGATGAATCCTCATCCTTATGCTTTCTAAAGTCCCTATACATTTCTTCTACCATAGAATTTGTAGCTAGGAAACTTTCTATGAATTGAGGGTCTGGCCCTATAGAACCTTCTTCTGACATTGTCTTCCGAGAATAGACTCTCCCAATTTCAGTATTAGTTTCCACCAACTCTCCTTCTCCTAATTTGAGCATTGATCTAGTGAGCATTCACAGCTAAACCAACACAAGCTTGTCTAACCTTACAGCCTAAAGCTCTGATACCACCTGATCTGATAGTCACCCTATGAGTGACCTCAGTTGAAGATTTATTAAACAAAAGGTATTACAGACTCACGTGCTGGTGTGTGTTCTATGTTATTAAAACAACAGATCGATCAAATTGCCAATACACAGACATTTAAATGGAAATACAGTAGAGAAATACAACAAGCAACTCAAAGACACAAACAAGTTTTAATAAGGAGTTCACCCTATTCTCTAGGGCTACGTCTCCAGTCCAGCTTCAATGGTGGCCTTGTTTTAATGTGTCTTACAGCAGAGAAATTACAATACAGGGACTCAATGTGAGTTCTCCTGAAGCAGATTTTGCTTGGCAGGGTGGTTCTTGGATTCCCCAAGCAACTCAGAGTTCACAGACTCTTGTTCTTCCTACCAGCTCTGTGACCCTCAGTCTACAGTGGAAAGAGCCAAATGTGATGCTCAGTCTGGACAGATTCCTCTATGGGAAGGCTTGAATCATCAAGCTCTTTGGTGCTCAACGCTGCCTGTGGTCAGCTCAGCCCTTTGTCCCCTCTGCTTAGCTTTATTGTTCTCCGTGTTTAGTCCTCCTCTCAGGGTTCACTGTCTCTCTTGGTCGCTTGGAATCCTCTCAAAATACTCCTCTCTTCTTCTTTGACTGTCTCTGTTCATGGATTTAACCATTCGATCCCTATGCCTGTTTGGTTCCTCTCCCACCTGCATCGATTCTCCTTCTGCAACTACGCTTGGAGTTCCCCTATTCAGTGTGAGCATGAACACTTGGGAAGTGCCACATGTCCCCATCGGAACAGTGCCAGTCTACTTCATCGATTCATTTCTTCGGTTATATCATGGATAGGTTCTTTCTCCATCGTGGCGGTCAAACGGATTCCAAATCCCTTTAAATCATGGCTCAATTCCCTGTCGATTCCGCTTCTTTATATCGAGCGCAATCTCAGCCGTCCGATCTGGGCTCCTCCAGATCCAACGTCATATGCACGTCGAGCGTGTTTGACTTGCTTGAATGATAGCGCACGATCACGGCAGTTTTTCTCTCACCTCCGCTGCTACGCATCGATCGCTGAGTGGGATCGCTCCACTCTCCTCCAAAACCTCTTACCATTCAAGGGCACCCCAATCAAAACCGCTGGTTTCCAGGGCGCGGGTCCCGCCTTTGTCCATTAGCGCTTTTTATTTCTCCGCCCGCGGTTCTCCGGCTCCCAACATGACCGAGTGCTTAAGGCTTTTCCATTTTAGCCTTTTTTGTCCAACAATGCACTAATCGCGCATCAAAATCACCACCTTTTCCCAATCCAGGGCTCCCAAGGGCTGTTTTGATCTCCCGCGCAGTCTCCATGGGCCTCGGTCAGCGCACTTTGACCGAGGTCCTTGTCATTCCATGCCAGTTGCGATGGCCACTGGTTCAGGGTGTTTTTGATGTTGTTTTGGATTTCATTAAAGATTTGTTTAACTCGATATAGTCAAGGTTCTTGACAGTATTTTGTGGATCCAATTCGGATCAATAATATACTAATATGTCATCAATGAACACAATAAAAATCTTATCCAAAATCGGACGCAACACACTATTCATAAAGAAAATAAACATAGTTGGGAATTAGTCAAACCAAAAGGAACTACCACAAACTCATAATGCCAATACCTGGTCTGGAAATGTGTCTTGTAAATGTCCTCATCTTTGATGCATACTTGGTGATATCCGGATCTCAAATCAATCTTAGAGAACAATGTTTCTCTCTTGAAATGATAGAACAAGTCATCAATCCTCGATAACAAATACATGTTCTTGATGGTCACTTTGTTCAATTGCCTATAGTCAATGCATAATATTATAGTACCATATTTCTTCTTTACAAACAAAACCAGTGCACCCTATGGTGATACACGTGGCATAATGTATCCCTTGTCCAACATTTCCTTCAACAGTAGCTTCAAATCCACCAACTCAGGTGTGCTCATCCTATAAGGTGATTTTTATGCTAGAGTTGCCCCTAGCACCAACTCAATAGAAAAGTCTACCTCCCTGTGAGGAGGAAACTTTGTAATGTCCTTAGGAATTACATCCTTGAACTATTGTAGAACTGGGTACCTACTCAGAACATCTGTACCCTCAACTTCCTTGCCTTTGTCACTAAAATGTGTACTACAAATAACTTACACCCTTTCCTACGACTATGCTTTGCTTGCATAGCTGTCACCATCCTAACTGATGTGGCTTTCCTCTTTCCTTGCAAGACTCTTAGTTCCCCATTGCCATCCAAGCACTCAATACCTTTGTCACAACAATCCATCTTGGTTCTATGAAGATAAAACTAATCCATGCCCACCAACATGTTGTATGATCCCAATGGTAGTACATTTAAATGTGTTTTTGTAGGCATATTGTTCAAATAAAATGCACAAGCTCTTACCCAATGATGAAATCACTTCTTTGTACTTGTAGCCAACTGCACTAACCAAGATTTTGCATGCAATTCCTTACTCAAACCACAATTATGCACCAAGTCAGGACTAACATAACTATAATTAGATCTAGGGTCAATCAAAATAGAAATAACTTGAACACAAAGCTTACCATCCATCTCAATGATAGATGCATGATGGTCTACATGTTTTTTATCCAATGCTACATAAATACAAGGAATTCTCTCACCAACATCCCTAATAGTCCGTGCATCTTGTGCACTATATATCTGAGGCTGACCACCCTGATACTATGGAAAATTCCTCATGCGATGATCATCTCCACAAGTCCAACATCACATGGGCTCCTTATTATGCTCCTTAGACCGATATCATTGTCCTCTATCTTGTAACACCCTCCTCCCACATCCACCCAAGTAACCATGCCAACTGGGATAAACATGAGAGAAGAGGCTACAATGATTAGATTCGAACTCCTAGGTAACCTTAAGAAAGTGGAATCAATGAAACATCACACACAGTCATCCAACATCATTAACATAACCCTCAGGAGACAAGTCAACCACTCAGACAGCCTATCCCTGGGTCCTGTTGTTGTTCTAGACCTCTGAGGCCATAGTCGATCTCATGATATGGGCAAGGGAGATATCAAAAACCCAAAGTCGCTCTCATAGGCCATCCTTCCAGTGACTTTGGACTACTAGTGGATCGGTTGTTAAGTTTCATTTCATTGTCAGTTCGTAAAAAGGGCATTACCATACTAGTAATACAAACTCTATGATTTTAAAGAAGGTCGAGAATAGTAGGCGCTACAAAGGGAGAGCATAGTAATTGGGCTCACCATGAGTATCTACCTCTGCCATAATCCAAGGACATTAATCCGGTTGCTACCTAAGCCATTGAAGAAGGAGACCCCGAGAACAGAGGGCGCTACCAGGTCAGTTGAGTGGAGTGCAAAACAGAGGTAACAAATAAAGAGACCCTTGTTGAATTATAAAGCATAAACAAAGAAGGTTAGAACAGGAGTTTCTTTGTCAAAATGACCAATAGAGCAGAGCCTAATACATTTGATAGTTCCCAGTATCATGATGACTATATTACAATTTTAAGGGAAAAGCAATGGTTATCCTTCCTAGAGAAGTTTAATGGGAACAATGAAGAAGTAACTAAGCAGTTTGCATTTACATTTAATGGAGAGAAAGCATTAATAGGCAACTTCTCTTTTAGGATTTTAGAGGGTACCATAGCACAAACCTTGGGAAACAACCCAGAAGGAGAAAAATATTTCAAAACAAAACAATTCAAGGAAAAATCATGGACCCAATTCATGTCTAGGTCGAGGGTTTCCTCTGTCAACTGGAAAAAGGGTGTCCCTAGAAGATGGTTGATGCACCCATGGGATGAAATGGTGTATATTATTTAGAAATTCGTTACGTGTGAGGTTCGTTACAGCATAGTCTATCTATATCACATCAAACTCCTGTTGCACTTAAAAGGGAAATGCACCATTAGTCTACCCTATTTCCTCTTACAGAGTTTGACTAATATGTCAAAAACTATTTAAAAGCAAAAGGGTAATGAGGATAAAAGCTTGTATCATTTTGGGTTAATTAAAATTCTAATTGAATTTGAAGTGCAAAGCAGGGGAAAAACATGGAAGGAATTTCTGGTTGCTAATCAAATCAAAGATGGAGAAGATGAACAGGAACAGCAAGAACACTTAGGATTTATGCTTGACATTGATGAGGAAATCTCTGTGCGCAAGTCAAAAAATGTCCCTCCACACAGCAATAGTGTAAGGATGAGAAAGATGAGGCAAGAAGCTGCCCACAAAATTGAGCAAGACAAAATTTTCACTACATATACAAGAAGATCAAGGAGAATACAAAAGACCCAAACACAAGAAGATCAACTAGAGTCAAATGCACATGCACCGATGGACATTGAGAGCAGTGCTCATTAATAGCCTAGACCGGAAGCCAAAATGGAAGTTGAGAGTAACAACAGACAAGGGAAAGAGTCACCACCTGCAAACAAGAAAGAAAGGAGGTTAGAAAAACAAATTGAAAAGCTAAAAGAAGAATTGATGGAGGCCAACATGCTAGAGAAGGTCATCAAGAATGAGAATGAAATGTTGAGAGCTCAAAGCAAGAAGACTCAACATAAAAATGAGAAGCTAAAGGAGCAAATCAAAGAACTCAAGGCTAAACAAACTGACATTTGTAAGTGGGCAACCAAATGGTATACTCAAAAGAAAGCTCTCAAAGAAAAATAAAAGAATTTGAAACATGAGCTCCACATTTAGAAGGATGCTCAAGCTCAGAAGAATATAAATGCATTGTTACAAGTGGCAGAGGCACAGGCAGGAACAGAGTATAAATGAAGCACATCAGGATTAGCATGAGGACATGCTAAATGATTGAGCTTGGGGGAGATGTTGGTACTATTTCATTTCCATCCTTTTCTTCTAGAAATCCATCATTTGTCTATCTTTTTTCTCCCATAAATCCCTCATATCCATCGAAATTGATTAATCAAAAGCATTATAGTTGTTAATTTCCATTAAATTTAATTTGTGAATTTTTATGTTAAAAATTAGAAATTTTCAACAAAAATTACAGGATGTCATGACTTCCTGTAAATGGTTTATGATGTGACACATGGCATGGCAGGAAAATCAAAACAAAGGATAGGAACGTGATCTAGAATATACATACATGGTGAAAGATCTATTCAATAGCAAATCAAAGCTCCTGGATACATGGTCAATGCTGGTCAAACCCAGCCTTTTTGGTCACAAAGGCAACAAAAAGCCATAGTTTCCCAAACTGATTTCGTTTTGCTTTTGGAAATCAGTTTAGATTAAAAAGGACAAAAGTCACTCTTTTGTAAAAGTAGAAACATCTGCATAATGTATGTACATTCGATTTAGAGGGAAAGTTAGTAAATATAGGATAGGGGACAAGCAGATAAAAGACTGTGTATTGTATTTTCCAGAATGATTATTATCTTTGTGTATTGTTTCCAGAACATTGCCCTTGCATGTGATTTCGATTTCCAGAACTTAATTACAGTCATCGTTTTACTCCTACAATGCTTATGTGTTAACATTCTCATCGCTTGAAGTTTCTTAAGTGTGCCATTGAAGCGTGGATGGGCCCTACGTGGAGATTGGTATACTTTTAATTTCGTTTCCATAGCATTTTCGAATTTGAAAAGTGTGCATAGTGTTTAATGTTATTTCCTTGTCTATGAGTTTATCGATTTGATTAGAAATTATTGCAAATAATATTCATGGTGATAGCTTGAGAATTTGATTGCTAGATCATTGAACAATATCTTGTAAAAGATTTGATCGATCATTAGATTTCAAAGCATCTCTGTGGACTCCCTTTTCATGCATTTAAAATTTCAGTGTGCTTTTGATTTTCATGAATGCTTAGCGTATTAGCTGGAAAGAGCTTTTGTGGATAATATCCTTGTAAGAGGGTTGAAAACTCAGTCTAGCAATATGTTGTTTCTTTAGAACAGTTAGATAAATTAGATGTTCTGAGTGTTAAGGTGTGAGAGGAAACATATTTCAATCTCCTGTAAAGGAGTGCTGAAGCCTGTCACAGCCGAAACTTAGTTGGGTAGATGAGATACTTTTATGTCTATAGACTTTAGACACGTGCCTCTAAGTTTACCTACCTTGGTTGATATTAAATCTAGTCTAATCTAGCACCCTAGATTGGCCACTACATTTTGGCGCCATTGCCTTAGACTCTTCCCAACAACATTAAAAGCATCAGCACTAAGATGGTTCATGGGACTTGGTGAGCATGCAATAACTGATTGGGATGGCATGAGAAGAATATTCCTAAAGAAATACCAACCTTATTGTAGATCGAAAGGTTCTAAAGATGACATCTTTAGGATGAATCAACAAGAGGATGAAAATCTAGAGGAGTACTTGGAATGATTTGCTTACAATTTACAAAAATCAAAACATCGATCCATGACTCTTGATCTCATTTGAACAATATTTTTGAAGGGTATTCGAGAGGAATACTTAGATGATCTTAATTTGATGGGGAAAGGTGATATTTCCACCTTACCTTTCGAAGAAATTGCTGATTTATGTGAAAAGTATTCTAGGAGAAAAGCCAAAATTGGAAAAATAACCATATCATCCAAAGCCACAAAATCTACTTCAGCAAGTGTCACACGAGCTGAAATAGGAAATTTGTTAGAGGAATTCAAAACAGATCTATTAAGTACCTTAGGAACTCAAATTGACACTCTTAAAGCTAAGAAAAGAAAAGAAGAGGAAGATCAAATGATGGCTGTCTTTTGTCCAAAATGCCGGAAGAAACATGCCTTAAAAGATTACCCATTAGAAAACATTCAAGTTTGTGCCTTCTGTATTGAAAATCATGATATATTTCATTGCTCTAAAGTCAAAATTTTTCAGAATTGTAATGTGGCAGCTAACACAGATATGGAGAATGTGTATTTCATGGGCGCAAAGAGACCATGGCAGCCAAGACCTCCACCTCAAGGTATGTTCCCAAACCAGAATTTGAAATTTCCTACACATGATCAGATGTATGCTCAGAATTCGTGGAATGTACCCATGCCATGGCAGCACCAAAATTACCCACAACAACAATGGAGACCATCTCACCAATACTCTCAACAATATCAACCATATCCTCAACCATACCAACCATATTCGCAGCCATATCAGCAATATCATCAGCCATATTCGCCATCTCCCATGTAGCCATATCAACAATATCATCAGCCATATCCACCATCTCCCATGTAGCTTCATTGGACCCAAAGTGTTTCCATTGCACTTTAGCTTTCTCGATTACTTGGTTTTGGAGCATGAGCACCTTTTTTCTATAATATACATTGAGGCTCTGACTGGAATTCTCCATCTGGTTTCACATGTAATACAGACCAGTCAATTACATGACCAACATCCTTAACATACTTCTTAAGAAAAAATATGTGGAAAACATCATGGACTTTCACTGTAGGAGGTCTTGCAAGTCGATAGGCTACTAGCACTATCCTCTTAATGATACTAAAAGGTCCACAAAACCGTGGTTCCAACTTGGCACATGATCCAATCTGCAAGGAGCTCTTCTTCAGTTTGATGTGCAAGTACATTTGCTTCCCAACTTGGAACTCCTTGAACAACTCGTTCCTATCTACATAACTCTTCTACCTATCTTGTGTTTCCTTTATATTCTTCTTGATCACCTGCATCTCTTGTTCCATGTCTTCCAACATATTTGTTCCAATCAATACTTTGCTAACGAATCACTCCAACTGATGGGAGTGTTACAACTATGCCCTTTGATGTACCTAATCTCAAAATCAAACTTGATGATTGTGACCAACCATCTAGCTTACCTGGCCTTTAGATTCAACTAGTCAAACAAATACCTCAAACCAATGTGATCACTCATAAGCAAAAACTGCTTGTGAAGAAGATAATGCCTACACATCTTCAATGCATGTCTAATCGCTACTAACTCAAGATCATGTTTCAGGTATTTTTTCTTGTTCTCGTTTAGTTTCTGGGACTCATAACATACCGCATGTCTATCCTACATAAGGAATCCACCAAGCCCTCTCTTGCAAGCATTTGTGCATACCACAAACTCTTTGTCAGGATCTGCAATATGTAGTACTCGTGCATGTGTCAACAATTTCTTAAGTTGTTCCAAGCTAGCCTCACACTTCTCTGTCCATTCAAACTTCATACCTTTCCTTTGCAATGATGTATTAGGATAAGAAATTTGCGAGAAGTTCTTGATGAACCTCCTATAATAGCCTGCCAGACCCATGAAATATCTCACCTCATCTACATTCTTAGGAGTTACCCACTCCATGATGGCCCTTATTTTACCTGGATCTATTGCAATGCCCTCCTTAGAGACAACATGCCCCAAGTAGTGTACCTCAATCTAAAAGAAACTACATTTGCTAAGCTTAGCATACAACTGATGCTCCCTCAACAAACTCAATACCACTGCCAAGTGCTCAGTGTGCTCTTCCTCATTTTTAGAATATACCGGTATATCATTAATCTAAATATGGATGCAACACACTGTTCATAAAACACATGAATGTAGCTGGAGAATTAGTTAAGCAAAATGGAACAACAACAAGCTCATAATGCCCATACCTGGTCCTAAATGTAGTCTTGTAAATGTCATCCTCTTTGAAGCATACATGATGGTGTCTAGATCTCAAGTCAATCTTCGAGAACAATGTTTCTCCCTTCATCTAATTGAACAAGTCAACAATCCTCGACAAAGGATACATGTTCTTGATAGTCACTTTGTTCAACTTCCTGTAATCAATGCATAATCTGAGAGTAACATCTTTATTCTTCACGAACAAGATTGGTGTGCCCCATGGTGATACACTTGGCCTAATTATCCCTTGTCCAACATTTTCTTCAACTGCAATTTTAACTCAACCAACTCAGGTGTGCTCATCTTGTAAGGTGCTTTCGATGTTGGAGCTGCCCCTAGCACTAACTCAATCGAAAAGTCTACCTCCTTGTAGGTGGAAACTCTGTAATGTCCTCAACAAATACATCCTAAAATTATTGCAACACTATATATATGTTCAACACATCAACATCCTCAACCTCCTTACCCTTATCACTATAAATGTGTACTGTAAATAGCTTGCACCCTTTCCTATAGCTATGCTTTGCTTGCATAGTTGTCACCATCCTAACTGAAGTGGCTTTCTTCTTACCTTGCAAGACTCTTGGTTTTCCATTGTCATCAACACACTCAATAGCTTTGTAATAGCATTCAACCTTTGTTCTATGTAGATACAACCAATACATGCCCAACAACATACTGTATGACCCCAACGGTAACACATTCAAATGTGTTGTTGTAGGTATACTAGTTAAATAAAATGCGCAAGCTCTTACCCAATGATGAATTCGCTCATTTGTACCTGTAGCCAACTACACTAACCAAGATTCTGCATGAAATTCCTTATTCAAACCACACTTATTGACCAAGTTAGGACCAACATAGCTATAATTAGATCTAGGGTCAATCAAAATAGAAACAAATTGATCACGAAGCTTACCATCCATCTCAATGATAGATGCTTAGTGTTCTACTTTCCCATTGTCCATTGTTGCATAGATACGTGGAATAATATGACCAACGTCCCCAACAGTCTATGCCTCCTATGCACTATATATCTTAAGCCTTCCACGATGACGTTGCGGAAAATATCTCCTAAGATGTTCTACACCATATGTCTAACACTCCATCTAACTAGCGCCCTCACCTCTATGTCGTTGTTGCTATGACCCATGTCCTTGTTTAGCTACATTAAAGCTCTTTTGCAGAGCCACATTTTCTTTCCTATCTGCATGTTAAGGCCTTGTCCTCTTAGGCTGCCATTTACCTCTACCTTTTCTTTTTCCTTCCATCCATGTTGAGATTCATTCTTACGATTTGACTGCTCATAGCAATGTTTCAGTTTTCTAATAACTTCCTCAAGCAACCGAGGCTCATCATACTCAATCTGATCTCTAAATTCTAATGGCAAACCACTGACAAATCTCTGAACTTTAGCCTTCTCATCAGTAAGATACACTACATACCTCAATAGCTCTAGAAACGTGGTCATTTACTCTTCGTCTGTCATTTCTCCCATCTTAGGCTCATAGAATTATTTAGCCTTACCATTGTAGTACCTTTCTAACAAGTACTTCTTTCTAAAAAGCAACTTGAATTCCCACCAAATAAATTCATTTGTTATGATGTCTCTAACTTGCTTAACATCTTCCCACCAGATGTCTACTTTATCTTTCAAGCTAAAGATAGATATTCTAGCCTTCAGGTTATCTGTGTACTCATGCAACTCAAAGAATTTTTTCTACATCTTCTGGCTTCTTCACATGTCCATCAAAATTAGGTGGTTTTTCTTTCTTGAATTCATCTGTTAAGTATCCCCTATCATTCCTCTGATAAGGATGATAGCGATGACGATCATGATGTTTATTAGAACCAAAACTAGAATAATACATGCACTCATCGCCCCTCCTTTCCAGAGTATCCAACAACTTGCCATCTCTCACTATGTCAGATCTATCTGACCCATGTCTACCAAGAGATCTACTACCATATGCTCCATTAGTCCCATCCTCATGTGCATGGCTAATTCAAAGAGGCCCTTGTCACTGCATTTCTGACAAACTCTAGAGAAGTATAGCATTGACCTTTGCTTGCTTCTCTTGTGCCTGTATGATTTGATCATTATCTTCCTTACAACTCCTTTTCTCTTCCTTCAAACTTCTCAATGTATCAACCAAATCAAAAGTATTCCCCACACCACACTGCTCATCTGACACGTAGGGAGATTCAACGTAATCTACCACCTTGATAGCCATTTGATATTTCTCTTCCTGCAATGCATAATATGTCAGATAAACTAAATCACAATAAACCGACGTACCTTAGTATAGCATATCGACATACACAAGTAAATGTATCAACACATAAACATCACTCTAGTTAGGATCCAATCATCAATGCAAGGCCATATCAACAATGCATGCTATGACCTCATGCGTGACAACAACCATTACTCCATTATACACATTTCTACATGCAACCGACAATATGCATAAGCAATGCCTAGCCAACTACAAATACACATAAATGCATGTAGTCAAACATAATCGATCAATTCTTGCAATCAACCTACAAGAATGATACATGTAATCAAAATATTCAAAATGTAACCTAACATAGAAGGATGTAAGTAGGTGACATAAAATCAACATGTAAGCAACAAATAACCATATACAGTTAGTTACATAATCATGTCAAATACTCTTCATGAAATCAACATCAAATTCTCCATGATAACCATACTACAACCCTAATCCAACATCAAGTAATTGCAACAAGTATATAAGTGTAAGAGACACACATGCAATTGACATGCATACATGACTAACACATTCAACCCATCTAGTCCTAGAGTTGAACCATACTCTGATACCACTCTTTAACACTGTCCTCCCACATCCAACCAAGTCACCATGCTAACTAGGGTAAATATGAGACAAGAGGCTACTATGGTTAGATTCAACCTCCTAGGTAACCTTAAGGAATTGGAATCCAAGGAACTTCACACATAATCCTCAAGAGACAAGTCATCCAATCAGACAGGTTGTCCCTGGGTCCCATTGTTGTTCTGGACCTCTACAGCCATAGTCCCTATCATGTTATGGGCAAGGGATCGACCAAAAACCAAAACTTGCTCTCATAGGCCTGCCTATCAGTGACTGTCGACTAAAGTTTCCAGTTCTGGGCCAACAACCGCATGATTTAAGCCACTTTTTTCAGGCCCAAAGCGCAGGCCACTACCCATAATGGAATGAAAGCTCGGAATCAAGTAAAGTACAAGGAAACAATGCTGCAAAATTAAATAGTTTATCAAGACCTTGACCAGACCCCTACTAGCCATGACCGACATTTCGTCAAACATATCATCAACAAGAAACCTATAGGTGTAAATAGCATAATTAAGTGTAGGGATCTCATACTTATCTGAGAATCACCATGAACCATTGTTTCCTCATGTCATTTGCTTCCTTATCATGTATTAGGTCATATATACATTATCCATTCAAATACAAGTAAAAACATGCTAAGAGACAAACATAGTTGTTGTCATAAAATGTGCATGTAACCAACATAATAGGAACATAAATGAAATAAACATATCAGGCATCAAAATACATATACACACCAGTAAATTTACACATGAAAATCAATGGAATGAATTTCTCATTAATTAATGTGATGAACCAACCAGTGATGGGACTACCATGTTCCACCTGACCATAGATTGGCTGAGTCATGTCCTTCTTTAGCCAATCAACCCTGCACCATATTCCAAGCATGAATGTGGGACTCATAAAACACATAAAAAACACCAATCAATGTGGATTCCATCGGATTTCTTCGCCTACACCGTGATGAATTTGAGTGCCTCCTAGTCTCTCCAGCATTATCATGCATCTGCAATCCGATCCAGGAATCACTAGGCCCTACACTGAGGCATACTCTCCAATATTTACCATGCATTCCATCCTGGAATTACTAGGCCCAACAGAGAGAAAATCCACCTCTTGGCTTTACCATGTATCTCGCCATTCACCGACAAGGATTTTGAGGCCCACCGAGGCACACAATCTAGCTTTACCACAACCCACAGTCTGGTTCAGGGGTTACCAAACCAGTGGCTTCATGCATCCTCGGTCCAGTTTAGGGACTAGTACACCATGTGTTTATAAATTTAGATATCCAACCCACTCAACCTCGAATCGAATTCGGCCATCCCACATAAACCGAATGAGAGAACCCATCTCATCAAATCTATTAGGAAATGGAAAGGCTAGGCTGAAAATACTGCCACACCTGGAGAAACCCATGCCATGGTAGAAAGAAAACACATGCAATCTCATGCATGCCAAATCTAGGAAGGAAAATACACATGCAAGTCGATAGCTGCAATGAAGCCTATTGTAGCTTCTTGATCCTGCCTTTCCTTCTTGATCTTTGCTTCATCTTGCCTTCCTTTCCTTTCTTGCTTTAATGTCCAAGAGTATGAGAGAGAGAGAGAGAGAGAATAATGAAATAGCTCCAAAGTTGAATTGACAAAAGGTTACCAATTGATCCTCATAAGCCTTCTTGAATGAGGCCTCTATTTTCTTCATTTTCCATTATTTTCCTTCATTTTCCTCCTCACATGCAACCTATGACCTCTCACCTTCCTTTTCTCCTAATTTCCATTATTTTCATAAATAATTGTGCCAAAAATGTCATTTTTCTTTTCCAAAGCTTTAACCATTGCCTTTGCCAATTTCCTTAGCCATAAACAACCAAATGAAGACCCCCCAGGATGTCTTACACAACATTTAGCTTGGAATAAGTGTCGAATTAATCCATGGTTATTGTTTTTAACTTTTATAACATGAAATTTTCACCAGGGCTATTATATATCTGATGCATTGAACATCTTAGGTGGTGCAATATTCTCTTTATTACCTGAATTCTGTGGTCTTACTCGCTTCTTGTCCCATTTTCCTTTTTTCTTGGTACTACCTTTCTAATTTGGTTTAGTCTTAGCCTTGCACTTCGATTGTTCATAGAAATTCTTTAGTTTTCAAATGGCCTCCTCCAATGATCTAGGCTCATCAATCTAAATTCTATCTTTGAATTCCATTGGTAAGCCACTGGTGAATCTATGAATCTTGGCCTTCTCATCCTTGAGGTAAGGCACATACCTCAGTAACTCCAAGAACCTAATAGTGTACTCATCATCTGTAATAGATCCCATATTTAGCTAATCTAGGTGGATATTGGTGGCCACCCGCCAATTCCACTTGTACCACCACCATTGTTTCTTTCAGTTTTTAAGTTTCTTTAATTGTAGCATAGTTTAATATTTTTAGCAGTATTTTAAGTCCTAAACATCCAGAGCCATTTTGAAGCCCTACACGACGTTTTCTTGGCAATCTATGCCCAGTGACTTCTGATAAATCATTTTTCTATCGTAGTCCTCGGAGAGATATTTCCAACGGGGTATCATGCTATGGGCAAGGGAGCAACTAGAAACCCAAAGTTGCCAGTTCTATGACAGCAACACCAGGATTTAAGTCACTTTTTCAGGCCCAAAGCCTAGTCCACTACCTAGAATGGAATGAAAGCTCGGAATCAAGTAAAGTACAAGGAAAAAATGCTGCAAAATTAAATAGTTTATCAAGACCTTAACCAGACCCCTACTAGCCATGACAAACATTTCGTCAAACATATCATCAACAAGTAACCTACAGGTGTAATAGCAGAATTAAGTGTAGGGATCTCATACTTATCTGAGAATCACCATGAACCATTGTTTCTTCATGTCATTTGTTGCCTTATCATGTATTAGGTCATAGATACATTATTCATCCAAATACAAGTAAAAACATGCTAAGAGCCAAACATAGTTGTTGTCATAAAATATGCATATAACCAGCATAATAGGAACATAAGTTCAATAAACATATCAGGCATCAAAATCCATATATACACTAGTAAATTTACACATGAAAATCAATGGAATGAATTTCTCATTAATCAATGCGATGAACCAACCAGTGATGGGACTACCATGTTCTACCGAACCATAGATTGGCTAAGTCATGTCTCTCTTTAGCCAATCAACCCACACCATATTCCAAGCATGAATGCGGGAATCATAGAATACATAAAAAACACTAATCAATGTGGATGCCATCGGATTTCTTCGCCTACACCGTGAGGAATTTGAGCGCCTCCTAGTCTCTCAGGCTTTATCATGCATCCGCAATTCGATCTAGGGATCACTAGGTCCTACACCGAGACATACTCTCTAGGATTTACAATGCATTCCATCCCGGAATTACTAGGCCCAGTAGAGAGAAAATTCACCTCTTGGCTTTACTGTGTATCCTGCCATTCACCGACAAGGATTCCTAGGCCCACCGAGGCACATAATCTGGCTTTACCGCAACCCACAGTCTGGTTCAGGGGTTACTAGGCCAGTGACTTCATGCATCCTCAGTCCGGTTCATGGACCACTACACCATGTGTTTGTCAATTCAAAGATCCACCCCACTCAGCTTCGAATCGAATTCGGTCATCCCACATAAACCGAATGAGAGAACTAATCTCATCAAAGCTATTAGGAAATGGCAAGGCTAGGCTGAAAATACTGTCACACCTAGAAAAACCCCCGCCATGGTAGAAAAGAAACACATGCAATCTCATCCATGCTAAATATAGCAAGGAAAATACACATGCAAGTCGGTAGCTGCAATGAAGCCTATTGTAGCCACTTGATCCTGCCTTTCCTTCATGATCTTTGCTTCCTCTTTCCTTCTTTGTCTTTCTTGCTCCAATGCCAAAGTGCTCCAAGAAAAATTTCAGTGTCCAAGAGTATGAGAGTGAGAGAGAGATAAAAATGAAAGAGCTCCAAAGTGGAATTGACAAAAGGTTACCAACTGATCCTCAGAAGCCTTTTTGAATGAGGCCTCTATTTTCTTCATTTTCCATTATTTTCCTTCATTTTCCTCCTCACATGCAACCTATGACCTTTCACCTTCCTTTTCTCCTAATTTCCATTATTTTCATAAATGATTGTGCCAAAAATGCCATTTTTCCTTTCCAAAGCTTTAGCCATTGCCTTTGCCAATTTCCTTAGCCATAAACAACCAAAGGAACACCCCCTAGGATGTCTTGCCCAACATCCAGCGTGGAATAAGTGTCCCATTCATCCATGGTTATTGTTTTTAACTTTTATTACATGAAATTTTCGCCAGGGTTGTTACATATTCAATGTATTGAACCTCTTAGGTGGTGCAACATTCTCTTTGTTACTTGAATCTTGTGGTCTTACTCACTTCTTGTCCTATTTTCATTTTTTCTTGGTATTACCTTTCTAATCTAGTTTAGTCTCAAACTTGCACTTCGATTGTTCATATAAATTATTTAGTTTTCAGATGGCCTCCTCCAATGATCTGGGCTCATCAATCTCAATCCTATCTTTGAATGCCATTGGTAACCCACTGGTGAATCTATGAATCTTGGCCTTCCCCTCCTTGAGGTAAGGCACATACCTTAGTAACTCCAAGAACCTGATAGTGTACTCATCATCTGTAATAGATCCCATATTTAGCTTATCTATGTGGATATTGGTGGCCACCTGCCAATTCCACTTGGACCACCACTATTGCTTCTTTGAGTTTTTCAATTCCTTAATTGTAGCAAATTTTACTATTTTTAGCAGCTTTTCGGGTCCTAAACTTCTGGAGCCATTTTGAGGCCTTAAACAATTTTTTTTTGGCAATCTGCCGTAAGTGACTTTTGATAAGTCATTTTTTTTGTCGTAGTCATTGGAGAGATATTTCCAATGGGGTATCATGCTATGGGTAAGGGAGCGACCAGAAACTCGAAGTTGGTCTCATAGGCCTGCCTACCAACAATTATAGACTAAAGTTGCTAGCTTTGTGCCAGCGACCCCGGGATATAAGCCACGTTTTCAGGCCCAGAGCCCAAGCCACTTCCCAAAATGGAATGAAAGCTCAGAATCAAGTAAAATTAAATAATTTATTAAGACCTTAACCAGATCCCTACTAGCCATGACATAGATTTCGTCAAACATATCAACAATAGGTAACCTACAAGTGTAAATAACATAATTAAGTGTAGGGATCTCATACTTATCTAAGAATCACCATGAACCATTGTTTCCTCATGTCATTTGCTGCCTTATCATGTATTAGGTCATAGATACATTATCCATTCAAATACAAGTAAAAACATGCTAAGAGACAAACATAGCTATTGTCATAAAATGTACATGTAACCAACGTAATAGGAACATAAATGCAATAAACATAACATGAATCAAAATCCATATATACACTAGTAAATTTACACATGAAAATCAATGGAGTGAATTACTCATTAATCAATGTGATGAACCAACCGGTGATGGGCCTACCACGTTCCACCCGACCATAGATTGGCTAAGTCATGCCTCTCTTTAGCCAATCAACCCCGTGCCATATTCCAAGCATGAATTTGGGACTCATAGAACACATAAAAAACACCAATCAATGTGGATGCCACTAGAGTTCTCCGCCTACACCATGAGAAATTTGAGTGCCTCCTAGTCTCTCAGGCTTTCTCATGCATCTGCAGTCTGATCCAGGGATCACTAGATGCTACACCGAGACATATCCTCTAGGATTTACCATGCATTCTATCCCAGAATTACTAGGCCCGACAGAGAGAAAATCCACCTGTTGGCTATACCGTATATCCCGCCATTCACTGGTAAGGATTCCTAGGCTCACTGAGGCACACAATGTGGCTTTACCACAACCCATAGTCCAGTTCAGGGGTTAATAGGCCAATGGATTCATCTAGCCTCAGTCTGGTTCAGGGACCACTACACCATGTGTTTGTCAATTCTGAGATCCACCCCATTCAGCTTCGAAACAAATTCGGCCATCCCACATAAACCAAATGAGAGAACCCATCTCACCAAATCTACTAGGAAATGGCAAGGCTAGGCTAAAAATATCGTCACACCTGGAAAAACCCATGCCATGGAAGAAAAGAAACATATGCAATCTCATGCATGCCAAATCTAGCAAGGAAAATACACATGCAAGTTGATAGTTGCAATGAAACCTGTTGTAGCTGCTTGATCCAACCTTTCCTTCTTGTCTTTGCTTCCTCTTGCCTTCTTTGCCTTTCTTGCTCCAATGCCAAAGTGATCCAAGAAAACTTTAAGTGTCCAAGAGTATGAGAGAGAGAGAGAGAGAGAGAATAATGAAAGAGCTCCAAATTTGAACTAACAAAAGGTTACCAACTGATCCTCAAAAGCCTTTTTGAATGAGGCCTTTATTTTCTTCATTTTCCATTATTTTCCTTCATGTTCCTCCTCACATGCAACCTATGACCTTTCACCTTCCTTTTCTCCTAATTTCCATTATTTTCATAAATAATTATGCCAAAAATGTCATTTTTCCTTTCCAAATCTTTAGCCACTACCTTTTCCAATTTCCTTAGCCATAATTAACCAAATGAACACCAGTAAATTTACACATGAAAATCAATGGAATGAATTTCTCATTAATCAGTGCGATGAACCAACCGGTGATGGGACTACCACGTTCCACTTGACCATAGATTGGCTAAGCCATGTCTCTCTTTAGCCAATCAACCCCGTGCCATATTCTAAGCATGAATGTGGGACTCATAAAACACATAAAAACACCAATCAATGTGGATGCCACCGAAGTTCTATGCCTACACTGTGAGGAATTTGAGTGCCTACTAGTCTCTCAGGATTTATCATGCATCTGTTGTCTAATCTAGGGATCACTAGGCCCTATACTGAGACATACTTTCCAAGATTTACCATGCATTCCATCCTGGAATTACTAGGCCCAACAGAGAGAAAATCCACCTCTTGGCTTTACAGTATATCCCGTCATTCACCGACAATGATTCCTAGGCCCACCGAGGCACACAATCTGGCTTTACTGTAACCCATAGTTTGGTTCAGGGGTTACTATGCCAGTGGCTTCATGCATCCTTAGTCCAGTTCAGGGACCACTACACCATGTGTTTGTCAATTTAGATATCTACCCCACTCATCTTCGAATTGAATTCACCCATCCCATATAAACCAAATGAGAGAACCCATCTCATTAAAGCTATTAGGAAATGGCAAGGCTAAGCTAAAAATAATGTAACACCTGGAAAAACCCATGTCATGGTAGAAAAGAAACACATGCAATCTCATGCATGCCAAATATAGCAAGGAAAATACACATGCAAGTCGATAGCTGCAATGAAGCTTGTTGTAACTGATTGATCCTGCCTTTCCTTCTTGATCTTTGCTTCCTCTTGCCTTCTTTGCCTTTCTTGCTCCAATGCCAAAGTGCTCCAAGGAAAATTTAAGTGTCCAAGAGCATGAGAGATACAGAGAGAGAGAATAATGAAAGAGCTCCAAAGTTGAACTGACAAAAGGTTACAAACTGATCCTCATAAGCTTTTTTGAATGAGGCGTTTATTTTCTTCATTTTCCTTCATTTTCCTCCTCACATGCAACCCATGACAATTCACCTTCATTTTCTCCTAATTTCCATTATTTTCATAAATGATTGTGCCAAAAATTCCATTTTTCCTTTCCAAAGCTTTAGTCATAAGCAACCAAATGAACACCCCCTAGGTTGTCTTGCCCAACATTCAGCTTAGAATAAGTGTCCCATTCATCCATGGTTATTGTTTTTAACTTTTATTACATGAAATTTTCCCTAGGTTTATTACATATCTGATGCATTGAACATATTAGGTGGTGCAACATTCTATTTATTACCTGAACCCTGTGGTCTTACTCATTTCTTGTCCCATTTTCCTTTTTTCTTGGTATTACCTTTCTAATCTGGTTTAGTCTCATACTTGCACTTTGATTGTTCATAGAAATGCTTTAGTTTTCGGATGGCCTCCTCCAATGAGCTAGGCTCATCAATCTCAATCCTATCTTTGAATGCCATTGGTAACCCACTAGTGAATCTATGAATCTTGGCCTTCTCCTCCTTGAGGTAAGGTACATACCTCAATAACTCCAAGAACCTGATAGTCTACTCATCATCTGTAATAGATCCCATATTTAGTTGATCCAGGTGGATATTAGTGGCCACCTGCCAATTCCACTTGGACCACCACCATTGTTTCTTTCAGTTTTTCAATTTCATTAATTGTAGCACAATTTACTATTTTTAGCAGTTTTGCGAATCCTAAACTTCTGGAGCCGTTTTGAGGCCCTAAACAACGTTTTTTTGGCAATATACCACCAGGGACATCTGATAAAAAAAAATTCCATCGTAGTCCTCAGAGAGATATTTCCAATGAGGTGTCATGCGCGTAAAATGAAGATAATATGACCAATTCACGACCTTGGGAAGTTGGCTGCCCAACTAACCCCGACAGGGCCCATAAACTCTTGGTGTTACAACTCCTCAAGTTAGGGTTTTGGTTGTTTAGGCTTTGCTCTTATTGTTTAATAATAAAAAGGCCCTTGAGCCTCATTGTAACACGGTTAAGAGGCATGTAGCCACCACATCTCTTCTCAGAGATAAGCTACCATCGTTGAGCTATACTCATTTCCATACTGTTTGTATGCACATTTCATTATTTGATATTAATCAAAGTGTTATTTCTGCTGCAACTCTATAATTACAGTTATATCTATAATTTGTTGCGTTCCTATTTAAATTCAAATCATTAGCTCATAAAATTCTTTTTCCCTATCATCAAAGTATCTCTTCGATAGATACTTCCTTTTGAATAGCCGCTCAAACTCATTCCAATTCAAGTCCTCCTCCTGTATACCTATGACATTCTTCACATCTTCCCACCAAATGTTTTCTTTAGCTTTGAGACTGAATGTAGCTACTTTGGCTTTCATGTTCTCTGAATACAGAACTTCTTCATACTAAGCAACCATGCCTCTGCATCCCGCAATTTCTTCATTTCTCCATCAAAAGTAGGTGGATTTTCTTTCTTAAACTTATCTGGAAAGTATCCCCCCCTTTCACTCCTCGTGTACGAACGATAACGATACCAATCATCATGCCTATTAGAACTAGAACTAGAATGGTACTTGTGTCTATCCCTTCTCCTATCCGGAGTGTCCAACAGTCTGCCATATCTAACCGTGTCATCTTTATCTCACTTGTGACCACCATGCGACCTACTACCATATGCCCCATTAGTTTTGTCTTCCTGCTCATGGTTGATCCAAATGGTCCCTGTCACTACATATCTAAAACCACTGCACTTACCTCTGCTAGCTTCTCTTGTGCTTGCATGATTCTATCATTATCTGCCTTACAACTCCTTATTCCTTCCTTTAAGCTTCTCAGTGTATCTGCCAAATCGGAAGAGTTCCCAACCCCATACTGCTCTTCTGATTCATAGGGAGAGTCTTTGTAGTCTACCATATTGCTATCCATTTGATATTTCTTCCTACAAGGTATAACATGTCAGCTAAACCAAATCATAATAAAACAACATACCTTGGTATAGCTCGAGGAGGATACCTTGTCTGCAAGATCAACAAATTAGCATGATACATGTATAACATAATCATGAAAACATACAAAAAGCATAACACATAATCATATGACCATGCAACCATCATTCTAGCTAGGGTCCAGTCATCAATGCATGACCTTAACAACAACACACACCACGACCTCATGCATGAAAACAATCATTACATCACTGCACACTTGACCACATGCAAACATGAACATGCATAAGCAACGCATAACCAACCATATACATGCATAAACACATGTAATCAAACATAAACGAAAAATACTTGTAACCAAACCTACAAGAATGTAACCAAGCATACAAAATGATACATGTAAACAATATATAACAACATGTAATGAGTCATACACTCACGACGATGCACTCCACAATAACAACATCAACTTCTACATGAAGACATCACTACAACCACGATCAAAAACATGCAAATGCAACAAGCACATGGAATGAAAGTGTAAGAGACACACATGCAACTGACATGCCTGCATGATGAACACACAACCCATCCAGTTCGAGGGGTGAACCATGCTCTGATATGACTTTGTAACACCCTCCTCCCACATCTACCCAAGCAATCGGCTAGCCGAGGTAAACATGTGGCAAGAGGCCACTATGATATGATTCGACCTCCTAAGTCACGTTAAAGAAGTGGAACCAATGTAAACACACCATACAAACATTCAACATCAGCATTAGGACCCTCAAGAAGTAATCCAACCTTTCTGCCAACCATCCCCTAGGTCCCACTAAGATTTTGGACCACTTGACCTCTGGATGCTCTCATGCTATGGGCATGTAGTGTTTAGGGACCTATGGATGCTCTCATTCTATGGGCATGCTAGTGTTTACGGACTTCTGGATGCTCTCATAGGCCTGCAAGCCAGCGTCCAGGGACTCTTTTTCACAGTACTATGTCAACTTCCCCAGGATTTGTGCCACTTTTTCAGGCCCAAAGCCTAGGTCACTGCCCAGAATTGAATCATATCTTCAGAACAGTAAAATAACAAGGAAATGACAGTGTAAATGCAATTACTTGAATGAGACCTTGATTGGACCCCTACTAGCCATGACAGACATTTCGTCCAACATATCACAAATATGTAAACTACAGGTGTAAATAATAGATCTGAGCATAGGGGCTCGTACTTAGCTGAGAATCGCTAAGAAGCATTGATGCCTCAACACATCAACTGCCATTTCATCCATTAGGTCATAAATACATTTTTCATTCATTTATCAGCAAAAACATGAAGAGAGCCATACATAGCTACCGTCATAAAACATATATATAACCAACATAATAGCAACAGAAATACGAATGAAATCACATCCATATAAACCACATATAAACTAGTATAATACTCATAGAAATACAGGGAGAAATAACCTCATATTGATAATGCAAAATCCAAACCCGAGATGGGACTTCAACGTTGCACCCGACTATAGAATGGTTGAGCCAAATATCTCTTTACTCATTCACCCCCGTGCCATACCCCAAGCATGAATGTGGGATCTCATAGAACACATCAAACCAAAACCATCCAGGGCTTCCAGAGGCCATCCACCTCAACACATCAAACATCAATTCCACCTCATGGTCGGACATCACAAAACCATCATCAGATAAGTCTCTATCCAAGCCTTCCAGGGCTCCAGAGCGTTTGTCCAACCAAGGCTCCAGGATTAGTAACTCAAACCACAACTTTTACTGGGCTCGAGAGTGTTTGTCCTACCAAGGCTCTAGGACTAGTAACTCAACCCACAAGGGCTCTAGAGCATTTTTCCAACCAAGACTATGAGACTAGTAACTCAACTAAAACTGTTGTAGGGCTCCAGAGTGTTTGTCCAACTAAGGCTCAAGGACTAATAACTCAACCCAAGCTAAGGAAACATGAAAACCAACCAAAATAAAACCACTATCTCCATGGCTATCCAGGAAATGGCAAGGCTAGGCAATCCACTGTCAATCCCGACAATCCTCCATGCTAATGACAAATCACAACCAACAAACCACATGCATATGCCATGCATGCCAAAACTAGTGAGGAAAACATACATGCAACTTGTTACCTACAAGCAAATCCCATTTTAGTTGTTGATCCATAAGTCCTCTTTCGCTTTGTTTCTCTTCCTTTGCCTTGTTTATCCAAATCCAAGTATGCCACACCCTCCAAGAGTGCTCCAAGAAAAGTCTAAGAATCCAAGAATATGTGTGTGTGAGAGAGAGAATAATGAGACAACTCCAAAATTGAACTAACAAAAGGTTACCAATTGATCCTCAAAATCCTTTTTATGAATGAGGCCTCTATTTTCTTCATTTTCCAATATGTTCCTTCATTTTCCTCCTCACATGCAACGTGTGACCTTTCACCTCCCTTTTCTCATAATTTCCATTATTTTCATAGATAAATGTGCCAAAAAATGCCATTTTGCCTTTCCAAAGCCTTAGCCATTGCCTTTGCCAATTTCCTTAGCCATTAATAACCAAATGAACACCCACACTAGGATGTCTTTCCTAACATCAACTTGGAATAAGTGTCCCATTAACCATGGTTATTATTTTGCCTTTATTAACTTTTATTACATGGAATTTTCACTAAGGTTGTTACAAAACGAAGGAGCGTTTGCACAAGTATAAGTAAAGCTTGCATGACTTGGAATAGGGCACACGATTAAACAAGTTTGCATAAATGTAACACAAAACCACATAAGTGAATGGTGCACGACAAGTAAAGGGGAAAGGCAGCAAACGATTAGGTAGTGGAATAGAGAGGTTTGCCCAAGCGAACAAAGTTTTTGGGCATGTCGCATGGTTGGTTTTTGGAGTTTGTTGACACACCAAGTTTGAGGATTTTGTAGGGCAAGGTGTTGACCTTCAGGTTGGGCACGCCCTGGGCTATGGGACTTGACACTTTTGGCAAGTGCATTAGGCTGGGTCAACAACTGCCACACTTTGTAATTTTGCACAGTGCATGGGTTTATCCATGGCTAGCCCTTTGAAAATTTTTGTAACATATCTAAAGTTAATAAAAGAATAGGGGAGAAGTTGTATTTGGGAGTTTCCCCCTCCCGTCGCACTTTCTTGCACTTGTTGAAGTTTATGCTACTATATACTGAAATTGTGATATTGTATAATTGTTGAATGTTTATGAAGTAAATGAATAAGTAAGACTGAAAACGAATAATTGACTAAGTATCAAAGTGTTGAGAAGTTAGTCATAGTCGGGGTTAAACTAGTTGTGTAACTTGCAACGAAATCTCATCGGTGTCGCACATTGCCCATGGTGGTATTAAGGCAACATAGTAAGGGTCGTGACACTAACTCACAAAAGAAATGATGATTATTCTACCTTTTGTTGTGGTTGCAAGTGGTTTCCTTGTCCTTTGTTCAATGATGACTTCTTTCATAGGCTCTCAAATGTCCATTTTGGTGAAGAAACAAGATAATGCATTTCATAAATGCAACGTTACACTAGCCTCATACATAAGTGAAATTTTATTATTGTGGTACTTTCACTTCCTTGTACAAAGTAGTCCAATCTCCACTTTAATTGTTTGAAAACTTTAGGGATATTGATAATTTCCAATGATTGTATTGTTTGATGCATCCTTTCCCTTGAAAGTTGTGTGCATGGGTTGATGGGCTACAACTTTTCCTCCTAAAGTTTTGTGTTGCATGTTGGGCACATAATAGGGCCAAAATTCACATGCACTCTTAACTTGGTCAAACTTGTCCAAGGTACCCTCTAGAGTTGATTTATTCCACTTTTCTCACTATTGAGGTCCCTAAGGCATGAATATCCCAAGATTATTCTAGATTTTGGGTCATTTTCTTCATGCAAAATCCTATAAAGACCTAAGAAACCTTATAGAAAGGCTTCCTTTACATGGGATCAATAACTTTCTTGGCATAGGCCTCCCCAAGGGTAGCTCACTTGGCAAGCCTATGTCATGTAAAGTTATGTGAATTATTAGGTCCCTTGTTCAATCCCCCATGTGTGGTCTCATGTATCATCCTTGGGGTAGGGCGATTACACTTGGAGGTTATAGTGGTAGTGGTTGGAATAGAGCCCATGTCATGTGATTCTAAACCTGACCCATTTCTTGATTCCTCTAGTTGAATAAATAAATAAAGATAGTTGTCTTCTCATAGTATTATATATTAAGAGCTTTTGATCTAGCTTTTGGATAGGGAATTTTAATCTCGACTTGGATCAAATATAATCTTTGGGGGATCAATGGATTGGTTTTTCTTCTTACACAAAAGATGTCTCAATTACCACTCGAAGGTATGGATCTAGATATACTATTTTCTTCTCATAATAAAATCTCCCCTCCACCTCCTCCATATTTACTTGCATTGGCTTAATATTGATACTTGAATGATTTGTTTTCCTTCATTGAACTAATCAAGTAGATCTAGAAGAGTTTTCACTTGTTTTTTTGAGTAAAATATAGGGTTTTGACGTGTGTAGAGTAGGAAGGTATTTTTCTTATGTTGTGTAAGATTCTTGGAGCGAGGACCTCCTCCTCTTAGTCATCTATTCAACATTTGAAGGTCTATAAAAAAAAATGTAGGTGATCATAACCTTTGTTCTCTTCTTCACAAAAAACCTAGTTGCTTCTTGCTTACTTGACTTAGTGAAGTATAACTACTATTTTCTATCGCCGTAGTCTAACGAGACTGCTTTTTTGCCTTGAAAGTTATGGAAATTCCAATGATATTTTGAGAAAATCCGGCAGGGGTTTTTGTAAATCCAAGTTAAAGCTATTAAACTTCAAAAATTTAGGTTCTTTAGACGTTTTTGATGGTGCTGGATCCATTTCCACCATCAAAAACACAATTCAAACACTACCTCTACAAGATTTTTTGAATTTTTTTTGCCCGGATTCCCACCACTTTGGGCCATCCGGGCAATTCCTCTGCCTTGGTAGACGACTCCTTTTCTATCACCAAGCTTATGATTCACTAGTAAAAAACAATTAATCACCATAGGTTTTCAATGGAGTAGAGGGTGCACAAGTAGATTACATCCTTTGAGTAATGATCAGGGAATTAGAGGAGGATAGCTCAATAAGATTAGTGGAATGCATGTATGTGTGGGATGTGTGAATTGAGATAGGGGTAGAAAATGTAACAACGATATTATTGTTGTTGTTATTGTTGGTACAACTACTAAGATTGTCCACTGCTTACGGAGGTTGGAGGTGGCCAGGAAGTAGATCCTAGTATACTTTTATCATTCTTGGAACCATCCTTTGGTTCGTTAGCCAAGTCTTTTCAACGTTAGGAAAACAAACAAAATCACCCAATCAATCCTTTCCCAAAGCATAATTTATCGTCACCCTATCACCTGGTGGCTTCGGCGGTTATTTTTTCATGTCCGATGGCTGTGAATTCCAAACCTCTCCGCCTTCATCATCCCTGCCATAATTACCTCACCGCCACATGAACACCAACGGACCGATTCTCGCCTATTTGGGCCTCCTACGCTCACCAAATCTAAAAGAAGTTTGGCGGAGCAGCACTTCTCGTTCAATTTGGTGCAAATTTGAATGCGAAGAGCTCCCGGACGATACATTGGGGTCATAAATCGGAACCCAATTGCTTAATTTCCTCGTCCTTTAGGATTTCTTGATAGCGACAAATCAGAGAAAACCCAAAACCCAGTTGCCTTCCATAGACATAACAGAACTCAACCGTTCATTAATTTCATGTTATAGATGTAAGAGAACTCAATTCTTGAATTGGTATTGATAGCAGAGTACAGAAAAAGAGCAAACTAGTTGTTGAACTCAAGCTTTAGAATTTGGAAATTTGAAATAACAGAGAATTTTCGTTTATGAATATGTTGTTAGCAGAGCCCCAAAAAACCTGTTATGCTGGGATGGATTCTGAGAATTGGGATCCCAACTTTGAAGAATTGCAGCAAGAAGGTAGAGTCAAGAACTTGGTGAAAGTTTTTGAGAACATGAAGCTGCCCTCGGAGATCCAGAAGAATGAAGTCAAAGATGGTCACAAGGAATCTAATAAGAAAGATAAGGGTAAAGCTGGTAGACCAGAACAGGATAATCTGAAGTCTAATGGCTGTGTTAAGAGATGGGCTAGTTCTGGAATGGATCAGCCATTGGCTCAGAGACAGCCCAATATTTCCTCTGGCAAGAATTATGGTGGTTTTGATTGCCGCTGCAATATGAGCAAGTATGAGGATGGTGGTAATACAAGTGATCTCAGTGACTCCCAGAGCCTTCGGTCTTCTGTGCTGAGCGGAAGCAGGTAAGATAATCATGGGTGCACCTTGTGCAGTTTCTTAAACCCTGTTCTTGTTATCTTTCTTAATGTCTATAGTAGTCTTGGGGGCTTGTTTGGTTTTGAAAGCAGGAGAATTTGCATTCTTTGCAATAGAAGAGGTGGTGGGACTCGGGAGGGCTTGTCAGACAGATCAGGGAGGGAGAAGCATGGGCAAAATTCTTAATTGGGGGAGGAGAGATAAGAGGAATTTAAAAAAATTGGGTTAAAATAAATTCCAATCATTAAATTTTTCTCTGAAGTTTTTTTAGAGGTTAGAGGTTTAGTTATAGAGAGGATAGGGTATGCATATTTTAAGAGGTCATAGGAAGGTTTCTAGTGCATATACAGTTTTTGCAGTTCAGGAAGAGTATTTACAATTTAAGAGTTCACAAGTTCAATTCCAGTGGGTCAGAAGTTTTTTTAGAGGTTAGAGGTTTAGTTATAGAGAGGATAAATTTTTCTCTGAAGTTTTTTTAGAGGTTAGAGGTTTAGTTATAGAGAGGATAGGGTATGCATATTTTAAGAGGTCATAGGAAGGTTTCTAGTGCATATACAGTTTTTGCAGTTCAGGAAGAGTATTTACAATTTAAGAGTTCACAAGTTCAATTCCAGTGGGTCAGAGTATCAACAATGCCCTAAATTTGAGCAGTCAAATTGGAGATGGGTTCTTTGTGCCTTATACAAAGAGATTTCATGCCTTATACAAAGAGATTTCATACACCGTTAAAATTATATTATTATTATTATTTTTACTTTCTCTTTAACATAAAATTTCGATATTTTGCCCAAGATGTTGAAATTTTGAATTTCCTCTGCTGTTTAAAAAAAAATATGAATTTTTTTCCGTAAAATGTTGGAATTTTCCTTGATGTTTAAAAAAAAGGTGTGATTGGGGAATGAAATGTCTGGAAAAATGCTGGGACTAATCTCTGCCTTGTCGACGAGAGATGCTAATCTATTTATTTATAAATGAACCCTTCTGTGCCACCGCTTCTGGCAATTCTAATTTAAAGGATAGTTTAATCAGTTACAAGGGCCGATTTCGTATATTTATCAGAGCAATTAGCTCTTTTATGTTTTTGTTTAGGCAAATCCAAATGAGCTTTCTAGCCCTTTTGACATGTAGTACTGAATCATAATTTATTCTTTTTCCTGTGCAGTTCTAGAAGCCGAAGAAGAACCGAGAAAGTAAGGGTGAAGCCATCTCATATCTCTTTTACTATGGACCGTTTTTTTTCCAATCTGCTTTTCTTGCATTTCTGGTTTCTGAGAGGTCATAGAGTGGAGTTTTTGGATGTTTATGTCCAATAATTTTTTTTAGAGGCAACTGAATTTTCTTATATCACGCTTGTTTTAACAGGATTTCTATGATTTTTAATTGATATACATTGTTTCATTTCACATCTGTCTCAGAGTTTTGACTCCGACTCCACCAAAATAGGATCACCAATGTGGAAGAAACGGCAAGAAAGACATAAGAGACAAGTCAGAGTTACCCCTACAAGACCTTTTAGGCTACTAACCGAGGTAGAAACATAATAATTTTTTTAATTGTTTGCTTACAGTTTAATACCATCCTCATAGTGCATTTAGGACTTGTTAAACTATAGATGTATGTATAACTTCATAGTTGTTTTATTTCCTGCACTTCATAGTTGTTTTACTTTCATTTCATTATCCAACCCAAAATTTCCTAGTCAACTTACAATATTCAAAAGCCTGTAACTGCCTAGAAATTATATGTGCATCCTACATGATAAGTCTGGTATTATAGTTACATGGTATCGTAAGTGCTTAGTTATTCTCTAGTTTACTCAAATGAGAATTGGTATGACTGGAAAACCTCCACAATTCCTAGATAAGGACTTATCTACTTCGTTGTCAAAAGAACTACTCCCACTTTGTATAATTAATGTCAAAACACTAACAAACAGATGAGTGATCATGTATAAGAGCCTGTCACTGTTAATCTCTCTTTCATTCCTTTGTAGATGATATTGTGACGTCTTTATTGGTCAAGATGATATTGTACTGTTGTTAGATCTTGTGGTTATTGCAAGCAATGACCACATGTGATATGCTAGCATGGTCAGTGTTGCCATTCAAACTTGACTACATTCAATGTTCTAACTAGGAATACTGATTTCTCAAGAGCCAGTTTTGTATGATTGTAGTTAGTTATCTTAAGTCCAATTCTCCTACATTATAAAACAAACTTTCCTCAAAATGATAACAGTGACTCATAAAGATAAACTCCTAAACTTTTAAAGCCATTCTGCGAAGTTCATACTCTGTTAGACCCCCAACATCTATATTGATACGTGCCAGGTATAGATACTATAAATTGTATATATACATGGCTACAATAACTATTGCCACGATTACTACAGTAGCAGCTATCAGGAAAAATATTAACCACAAACAGAGGCTTATATATGGCTTGACAAACAATCTTGTTTTTAGCAAAGAGGTCAAATGAAAGAAAGACAATTCATGACAAAGATAAAACAAAAGATGGACGAGGAGGAAATGCACCGAATACCGATTGCACAAGGCTTGCCATGGACAACTAATGAGCCACATGTAAGTTTCAAATCTTAGCAAATCATGTTGTGCTATCAATGATGATGCCAGTCTTGAATTCCTTCAACATGTCATTCAAAGTCTCTCCCATTAGATCTTTTATCATAGTCTGAAGTGGTCTTTACCAAATTTACAGATCTTACCAAAGCCCCCAGTCAAAGAGCACACTAGGCCATTGAATGTAAAGCTTCGCACGGAATCTAGAGCAGTTGAAAGGGCCAAATTTGATGACTTAGTATGCCTCAATCCTTGTCCTACGTGATTATATGCATTTCTGTCCAGTTTCAAAGTTCTTCATCGTTAAATTAATACTTGTTTCAATTTTTCACATTATTCCTGATACCTCAAACAGATAGACGAAAAATACTACTATCTGGAGCAAGAAAAGTTGGAAGAAGAACATCTCCAGAAGGTATAACTTCCCTTGCATTTGTTTTCATTTTTTCCTATATTTTAGTTGGGATGGATGTTGTTTAATTTGAACTAAATATCTCTAATGTATAGTGCGAATGTGGGTACCCAGTTTGAGCCTTGTGCATTTTACAGTTGCTACAAACTAACTTGAATATCATCAACAGCTAGCTGAACTAGAAGAAATTAGGAGATTGAGAAGAGAGATGATTCCATATGCTCAACTGATGCCCTCTTTTGATCATCCATTTGTACCCAAGAAGTATGTTCTCATTTTTCTTCCCAGTTTTTCTATGGTTCTATATGACGTGAACAAAAAGACATACAGATTTACTGTATTAAAATCAAAACTGTGGCAGGTCTTTAAAGCCCCCAACAATCCCTAAGGAGCCTAAATTCCAGAGCTATCACCATACAAAGGGTTGTAATCCAGTGTCAAGAATGAAAAGATGGTTTTCAAAAGTAGGCTTCACAGGGTATTGACAGAACGAAGGAATTAATGTATCAAGCATCAGAGGAAACCATGGTAACTTGACAAATGTAAAGGCTATTGTATCAAGTGATGGCAAAACCACCCCTGAAGGCTTTTCTGTTCCACACATGAAAAACTGGAACCTCAGTGATACTGTCTTTTTTAGTGCAGTAAGTTAATTATAAGTTAGTTGGGGTTTATCAACCTCCTGTGTTTTGAACAGGTATCTATGATGGGGAAGTTCAATCTGAAAAACCCCTGCCTTTTGGATTGTATTGGATACCTCCTATACATGTGCATATATAAATTGAAACATTTTTTCAAGAAAAAAAACACCCTTTAGCTTGAAAATTTATTTAGATTTTAACACGGATTACATTTAGAATGTGATCTTCTTTTTCTAAAGTTTTATTGTCTCGTGCTAAACATAATACCGTCACAAATCTATGATTTGTTGAAATTGTGCTCATTATGTGCTGAAGGTTCAATAAAATAGAGTGGGCTTCTCGTAGTAGCCTCTTCAACAAAAGTTTAGGCTTGACAATTGCATCCATAATTCACAAGAATTGCCGAGCAGGCATCACTCTTTTCCCTGAATTGTGTGAATTGCAAAGTTCAAACATTACCCACAAGTATAAGTATTATACGATATGCCATCGAGAACATCAGTTTTTATTCTGGATTCCCTTTCATAAATAATTTTCTTAAATCTAGTGGTGCACATTATTAAGGTTACCATCTCTGCCTGATTGTACTTTTAAAGAATTTTCTTGAAACTCAAAAGAAGCGTTACAATAGTCCAAAACTTAGGGTACACCAAGTAGTGGGCAAAATAATCCTTAAGAACTCTAGAAAAGCATTACCATTGGTGTGAAGAGGTGTCACACTACACGCAGCAGGCAAAATGAGTCCCAAAATCTCAAGAGAAGCATTAGAATTGGCCTGAAAAGGTCACGCACTACCAACAGTAATGCAAAATGACCCTAAAGATGAACCAACACAATCACTTATTTGCCTAAATTGTTATAATAATGAGTATTCGTTTCACAATATGATCCATAAACTGGAATTTATAGCCAAATCATTTCACCTACACAGATCTTTATAGAGATTTATATTTGTTCTCTGTTCTCAGTGCAATTCTGAGAGTAAATCGTCTCGGCAATTAATCACCAACAGGCATAAAAGTATGGCCTTGTTTCAGATTTGTTTCATTGCTCGGCTGCTTGGAAGGCCAATTAGGTATACAGACCTGTATTTAACAGATGCACTCTAAATCAGTTCTCAAGCTGAATTTATCTTCCGACTTCTAGATGCAGCACTGTACACTCCTGCAGAAAACTCCAGGGCCTTGGTTTAGTCTATAAATATGTATTTTTGCCTCAGCTTGAACAATCCAAGCAAAGACAAGGCTTGTAGTGTAATAGAAAAGCCTGTGACTTTCTCCATTTGTCAATGTGTTCTAGTTTCTAAGTTCTCTGTTGTTACTCTCTCCGAATTCGGTTTTGCTCATCTGATTCCCATCAACTGGTATCAGAGCTTGATTCGAGAAATTAGCGAGCCAGGCATCGAAGTTCGCCCGCTACAACAAGAAGCCAACAATTATTACTTCCCGGAGATTCAGACCGCTGTAAGGCTTGCTCTTCTAGGGGAGCTCGCAAAGCACGCCATCTCACCCGCTACAACGAGAAGCCAACAATTATTACTTCCCGGAGATTCAGACCGCTGTAAGGCTTGCTCTTCCAGGGGAGCTCGCAAAGCACGC
>APFE031731396.1:439115-451173 GCA_000404065.3 Pinus taeda | reverse complement strand
GCTTCAGTCAATCTCCGGGTTTTTGTTTATAAATTAAACAATAGATCTACAAGCAATCTAATTGCCCTAAGTAGTGGCTTTAGTAACCTCTAAAAGCACCCGTGTTTTTACATACATTGATCTGTACTTATTCAGCTTAAACCCCTGAACTAAACTGCAAACTGTGAGTGAAGTCTCGTTCAAAGTCTCGCACTGTAACCATCGCACCCTACCTTCAAGGAAGCCTGTATGTATCGCACTTCCCGAATGGAGTAACTGTGCTGCATACTGAGTTCACTGTGTAACAGGTGCGATGGTCAGGGAGGACTGATTTTACCCTCCGACTGTGGATTTTTTTCACTGTTTTCAGTCTTATTCAAGATTTTTTGCTGTCTGTAATCAATGTGCCTCTGTGAATAACCCCTTCTCTAGCATTATTCCGCCTCCTTAGTGCAAAGAACTATAAATGTTTTTTTATGTATTGTGTGTCATTTTAGTTCTCTTTTGCAAAAAATAACATAGTCGTATTGTCGTCACTAGATCTGAAAGTGTCATAGCTGTCGTTTTCAGTGTTAGAAAGCAATCCCATTGTCTTAGATAGTTGATTATACGATTATTATTGCATAAGACTTGATTTACTAGTTTTAAAGTGTCGAAAAGAAATTTCCATTTCAAAATCGCAAAGTGCCTCATTTGTTTTCACTTCGTTTTGAAAAAGAATTTTGTTGAGTACAGTCGCTTTAAAAGTATTTCAGTTTTGCACATAGTTTTCTTAGTGCCATTTACACATTAAGGGAATTGAAAACCAATACATGCATGTGCATTTGCATCTTGAATGCTTGGCTTGATTTAGGACTGTGCATATTAGCGTGTGCTCTGTGAAGAAAATATGCTTGACTTTCTTCCCCTTAGTAGCTAGGATTTTCATTGCTGAAAGAAGATAAAACGTTTATTTATCATCTTAGACTGCATTTAGGAATTATACATACATCACATGGTGAACCTGAAAGGCAAACTGCTAAGCAAGATCAACTTAAAATAAATCTCAATGAATCTAACAACGCTTTGGAACTTAACGCAACATCTAGAGGTCTAGGCTAGAGACGTATTCCCGCATCCTAAAGCCTGATAACTATTGTTTTCAGTGCTGGTTGGGTGATTCCTCCATTCTGAGACGATAAGTGCCAGTACGGACTTGTGCTCCCACGTACCATCACGTATATATTGGGAGACCACTATAGGCCGGATCCTTTATCCTTAGGAAGCCATGTCTGCCGCCCAATAGATCATAATGCACCGAACATAGCATTTGGGAAGACTGACTGCCGTACCGTAAAACGTATTCTACAGTTTTACGATTGGTTTCGTAATCCTCTCTGCCTAGATCTCCAGAGAAGTCCATTTTGCTCCTTTTCAGACTCCTTAAAGGAAAAGGTCCTCTGAGCGCTTGTCACTTCGAGCTCAATAAAAATTGAAGGCGACTAGAGTCATCTTTTGTTTTTTCTCGACTCTTTAAAATTGAAAAAACAAGTTGTGTCAAAGCGTCTGAAATTCATTTAACTTGAAAAACATTTTCCCCTTTTATTTTGAGTTGATCAAGTAATCCGCAATCGTGGAAGAAATTCAATCAAAACTTCGTCGTTCGTGGAGACTTACGAATCAACCATCGTTGACTCCGGAAGCGAAGCCATTCCGGACGAAGCGAACTCGTTTAACCAGATCAAAGTCCCCTAGGTTGGTTGGAGAAAGAACTCCAACATCCTTAGAGACTTCGGTTACTCCGAACATTTCTGGAATCCTTGCCTCTACGAAAGAAATTCCGCAACAGCAACATGACATTACAACTGATCCTAGTGTGACGGTCAACACTTCTATTCCTGAACCGGTTCCATCTATAGCCGATTCAGAAGGTGTTACTCCCCAACCATCTACTGTTGCAGAACTTACATCTTCTTCGGCACCAGAAATATTTTACGGACCTGACGGTCTGCCTCTTCCTCCTGGATTGATTTCCATAGAAGAGATTGTGGAAGATCCTCCGTCTAGCACTCCAAAGCAACTTGGAGCTGGGATCGCCCTATATCCTTCTTCATCAGAGAATATTCACCCACCCTCGGAAGTTCCTGAAGAATCACTGAGGAATCTTTTGGATAGACTTAACATGTCTGAACAATCGTCAACATCAAGGACTGTATCACTCGACACAACAATAGCGGAAGCCCCTTCTGCTATTCCGACAATGTTCGCCGACATGCCATCTGTCCCAACCAGTTTTCAATCACTGGATGGAGTCCATCCTGGGACTATCTCGACAGTATGGACTGTTCCCGTTTGTTCGTCCGGAATTTTATCTGGAATCTCTTACGTTGAGTCTTGACAAATTGATCCATCACAAGGTCAATTTGGGCAAACTTGTGCCCAAAGGAAAATTATGCCTTTGAGCACTGGATTACCATCGTATGGAGGGCCATATACCCTTTCATTGTCTTCCCCAGAAGGACAACCATGTGTTAATTCGCAACCAAATTTGGGTTATGTTGGAATCACAACTAGCGGTTGGGTACCAGTCCTGTCTCAACAACCAAGAGTCGTATGCTCAGTACAACAAAGTTCACCTATGACAAACATTCCCACTACGATGGCTATTGTGGCTGTATTGCAAGTACAAGCGTCACCAATTGTATGCCAACCTCAAGTTTCGCAGGTTACAATACAACAACCTCTTGTACCTCCAGCACAACCACAATCACCCACTAGTGGAATGGCAGAGGTTCAAATGGGGAAACCTAATCCCCATCTTGGTCAAACAATTAGTGCTGGACAACAGTCCATGGATTCACAACCATGGTTGGTGCAATACCAACAACCGCAATTCCAGCAAACTTACCAAGGATATGAGCAACAAGTCTTTGCGAGTAATGGGCAACCGTATTAACCATATCATAATGGTTATGCCCATCAACCTTACCAAAGTTACCAACATCAAATGCATTATGCTGGTATGCAAAGATCGACTGCTCAAACAATTCTGTCTTAATCTGGGTATGCTCAACCAGGCCTAAATCAACAGTTGCCCTTCGTCGCAACCCTAGAGTTACCAGATCTAAGTCGACTAACGAACGATCCAATTGCCTACGCCCCTTGGTGGCCGACGATCCCGCATAAACTTCCGTTGGATATTCCTAAATTCAATGGAAATCTGGGCGAAGACCCATCGAATCATGTGATGAACTTTCATCTATGGTGTTCGTCAAACACTCTCAGTGATGATTCAATTCGGCTTCGCCTCTTTCAGCGCACGTTAACTGGTCCGACAACAAAGTGGTATATCGAACTGCCTAGAGCTTCATTTGATAACTTCAGTACCCTAGCCACAACCTTTTTAACCCATTTTCAATTACCTATCAGGTACGAAACAGGAACTGAGCTGCTTACCAATTTCAAACAAACGTCAGCCACTCACACATTCGATCATATTCATGAGTGGCGGCATCGTTGCAGAATGGTAAAAAAATATGTTCCTGATTAGATATTGGCTTAATGGTTTATTAAGTCACTGTTACCCGCTATTACAGAAGATGTGGCAAAGGGGGGAGTCGTCACTGAAGAGCAAGTCATTGCTCGTACACAATATCTAGACTTGATCTACACTCAGTCTGGCACGCTCTGCGATAAAATCCCTGACGCTCCTAGACCAGAATTCTCCGTCCCTCCACCTCCTAAATCAAACAAAGACTCTCATGCTAGTGATGGTGTGATAGGCATGACAGGTACTAAAACCGCAAAGGCCACATCAAAAAAGGCCCGCACGGTTTCGAGTCAAGATGCAAATGAAGAACTTCTAGCCTCGGAAATAAACGCTGTGTCAACAGACAAAGGCAAAGAAACCAAGCAACTAGGAGTCAAGAAGAAAAAACAAGGGAAGAAGAAAAACCAGGGAGACTCATCTCCTAGGAAACCTTCTTCAAACTCTTATGGGAATGCGAAACCCAAAACTCCATGTCATATGTGACGGGGATCATTGGACCCGAGAATGTCCATATAAAGAAGAACTTAGAAAATTCTTAAAAGTTCAAAAACCTCGGATGTATTGACGGATCCGTTTCCAAACCCAGGAACAAATATGGTTGCTAATGAAAATGATTCCCCATCCCAAGTAATAATATTGCCAGTATCGAATCAACAGAACGACACTCTTATAACGACAAGGAGTGAAGATTATGGGAATCCACAGATGTTGAACAACAAGGACAATGACCAACCTAGGAGTTCAACAATGACTTCAACAGAAGTCGTACCACCTATCATTCCTGAATTAACAATAAAACCGCCAAAGGGAGTAGTACACAAATCGACGTTTAATCCTCGTGCCCGAGCAACAAAACACTATAATATAGTGGAGGATTTAGCTCAATCGCAATCCGCGATGTCGACCCTTGAAGTGCTGCAAAGTTGCCCCTCCCAAAAGCAGGCTTTATTATCAACAATAGGTGGGATTGACCCAACGGATTCCAATCTTGTATCTTTTAATCATAAAGGATACGACCCTTAGTTACCAGCTCAACTAGCTTTCCTAATTCAAGTGAAAGGCCTCAACAAAACTGTTCATAGAACAATTATAGATGAGGGGGCATCCACATGTATCATGTCGATGAGTTGCTGGAAAACTCTGGGGTCTCCATCTTTGTCGCGATCGTCAACAACATTAAAATCATTTGACGGACGAACGTACACCCCGTATGGGATACTAAGTAACTTGCAAGTCGAACTGGGGGGAAAACAATAGAAACTGATGTTGAAGTCATCGACGGAAATCTTGATTACAACATCCTACTGGGAAGACCCTGGATATATGCCATGGCAGCTGTTGTGTCAACCTACTTCAGGAAAATTGCATTTCCTTCCCAAGGAGGAATTACAATCATTGACCAACAAACTTTTCTCCCCAATAGTGCGCAAGTTATGGGAAGCATTCCAATGATCCATGGAAGCCCTAGCATGCTTCATAATATCGGAGTAGGCCTACTAAAAGACCATACGTTAATGGGAACCTTTACCCTACCGCCTCCTACCAATTTGGCGGAAGTGGCTAATGTAGGAACCTGCAATATGATATCTTCCATTCAAAAGATGTCAAAAAACGATGTTAAAATGGATCATTCGCAGGTTTTGACTCTAACCCCGCTGGAAATATTATAGGAATCAATGTTCTCAGCATGGGAGGCAAACCAGCATCAACGCTCGTCAAGCGTTTGGATAGATAGGTTTAAGGAATATGGCACCCCTTCAGATCCTTGGTCGCAAGTACACCTTACAGACGAAGGAATCATTAAATCGATGATGATCAATGGGGCACCATGGGAAGATCACCACCATCATTCCCATCTTCCGACTTGTAAAGAAGATAATTCCGGTGACCTACAACATCCTTCAGTATTTGACTTTCTGACGAATACTATAAACACGGTGGATTCCGAAAGAAACCTATCCAATATCGAAGAGACTATTGCCATAAAGATCTCGACCAAAACATATGTTGTAGAGAACATTCATGTTGGCAAATCTTGTTCTTCTTCCGAACTAGAAATATATAACACTCTCTTTTGCGAGTTTAGAGATGTCTTTGCTTGGTCATATGATGAAATGTCAGGTATTGGCTCGAGCATAGTTGAACACGAGATTAAGATGTATCTAGATGTCAAACCGGCACGACAACGGCTAAGGCAGGTGCAACCCAAGAAATCCGTTGCCATCAAGGCGAAAGTCGAAAAACTCCTCCATGCTGGTTTCATTTACCCCGTTCCTCTAACCGATTGGGTATCGAATATTGTTCCTGTGATGAAAAAACAAGGAACGATTAGAGTGTGCGTTGATTACAGGGATGTAAATTAAGCTTGTCCAAAAGACAACTACCCTACACCCTTTATCGACCAGATTATTGATGAATGCGTCGGATGTGAAATCTTTTCATTCATGGATGGATTTTCTGGGTACAATCAAATAAATATCTGCCCACAGGACCAGTCAAAGACTACATTCATTTGTCCTTGGGGCACATTCGCATACCGCAAGCGACCCTTTGGTTTGAAGAACGCAGGGGTGACTTTTCAGAGAGCAATGAACTATGCTTTCCACGACATCAAAAACATCGTTCGACCTTATCTCGACGATCTCCCAGCTCATTCGCGAAAGCGGACCGATCATCCGCACCATTTGAGAGCAATATTTCTACGTTGCCGACACTACAAGATAAGACTCAATCCGCACAAATGTGTGTTTTGTGTTAGTTCTGGTCATTTACTTAGCTTCGTTGTCTCAAAGGATGGGATTCGTCTCGACCCTTGTAAGGTTCAGGCAATCATTGATTTGCCTCCACCTTCAAGACTGCTTCAGATTCATAAAATCCAAGGGAAAGCAAATTTCCTGAGGAGGTTCATTCCAAATTACGCTGAACTAGCTAAAGGTTATACCCGTCTGTTAAAAAAGGATGTACCCTTCGTTTTGGACCAGGTCGCGCAAGCCTCCTTTCACGCTTTAAAAAAATCTTTAATACAAGCATCATTAATGTATGCTCCTGATTATCAAAAAGACTTTAACCTGTATCTGGCTGCAGCAGATACGACCATAGCAATGGTCTTAGTTCAAGAAGACAATGGAATTGAACATCCTATATATTATTTAAGCCGAAACTTAAATGATACGGAAATGAAATACTCCTACGTTGAAAAGCTAGCCCTCACAGCTGTTCAAGCAATACAGAGATTTCGACACTACGTCCTCTTTAGGAAAACTACCATTTTGTCAGATTGCAATCCCATGACTTATATATTGTCGCGACAGTTGCTGGGGGGCAAGTATTCAAAATGGATAACGATTCTCCAAGAGTTTGATTTGGAATTTAAAAGATCCAAATCAAAGAAAGCCCTGGTATTCGTAGAGTTACTATGTGATCTCCCATCGTCGTCCAACGATGCAACATCCGAAGAAGCGATCGTGGATGAAAATTTGTTTATGATATCTTCAAGCGATTTTTGGTATGGAGATGTAATCATTTATCTCCAAACGCAAACATACAGGTCTAATACCTCATGCTCTGAACAACGACATATTCGATACCAAGTAAAGGACTATGTGATCGTCGGTGATAATCTTTACCATCGTGTTATCGATACAGTTCTACAGAGGTGCCTCACCCTTGAGGAGGCCGAAAAGGTCCTGAATGACTGCCATTCAGGTGCATGTGGGGGGCATCAATCTGGTTATGCTACGACGCAAATTTTTTTGCGAGCAGGATACTTCTGGCCAACAATGTTCAAAGATTGCATAACTGCAATTAGAAGTTGTCATGCTTGCCAAATTTTCGATAGCAAAACCAGAAGACCACCCACACCGTTGCAACTAGTAGTAGATGTTGGGCCATTAACCAAATGGGGCATAGATTTCATGACATGTAACCCCACCTCGACCGGGGGGCATGGGTACATAATAGTTGCGGTGGACTATTTTACCAAATGGGCCGAGGCGATGCCTACATTAAACAACAATGGCGAAACCACTGCCCTTTTCTTTTTCAATCACGTAGTCTCCAGATTCGGCGTTCCACAGGCCATAGTCACAGATCATGGATCGCATTTTCGCAATCACATGATGGTTGAGTTGGCTTCCAAACTAGGACTGTCCCACGACAGCTCTACTCCGTACTATCCGCAAACTAACGGACAAGTTGAAGCAATCAACAAAGTCCTAAAGTGCATGCTGCAAAGGATGATCGGAGCCCACAAACAAGATTGGCACCAAATCCTGTACTCGACCTTATGGGCATACCAGACATCGGTAAGAAATACAACCGGATTCACACCTTTTCAATTGGTGTACAGTCTCGAAGCAATCTTACCGGTCCAATGTGAAATCTCATCCTTCAAACTCGCAGTCGACTTTCTCCCCGGAACCCTAGAAGAAGAGGCTCGTTTCTTGGAATTAATCCATTTGGATGAAACCTGTTGTGATGCAGCTTCGGCTAATGAGGCTCATAAGAAACGAGTCAAGGCAAAGTTCGACAAGAATGTCAAACCTCATGTCTTCTCAGAGGGTGACCTGGTATTACTTTATGACCAGGAATCCGATAAATTGGGAGCAAGAAAATTCAAATCGTTATGGATGGGTCCCTATATTGTTAAATGAGTATTAGGAAAAGGAGCCTACGAGTTGATGGACTATGATGGGATTCCACTGGCACAACCTCACAACGGGTTGTACCTCAAACGCTACTATGCTTGATCTCGCATACTAGTCCTCGTGCTTTTGTTACATTTTTGTTTTCGCCAAGAGCATTTAATTTGGTTAAGTAATCCACTTTTTGCATTCGTTGCAGATGTCGAACCTACTGGAATCATTCGTTGGATATGCCGATGGAGCAAGTCGTAGCTCGTGGAATTTGTGTTCTGCGGCATGGGCCATTTTCAATCCCAATGACGAGTTAGTAAGTTTCAAAGGAGTATGTATTGGTTAGTCTACGAACAATATCGCTGAGTAGAACACATTAATAGAACTCCTTTTTGATGCCATCGCACATGGTATATGCCGACTTGTCGTCATGCTAGACTCCCAGCTCGTCATTCTACAACTCACCGACATCTATGTTGTACGAAATCCAGCTATCTATCGCATGTTCCTAAGGGTCAAAATTTTGGAAAGAAAATTTGATTTCATCCAATATCAACATATTTCCAGAAGTTTAAACACATTAACAGACTCATTGGCAAATTATGTGGTAGATAGACATTTGCAGCATTTATAAAAAGAAGCATCACATCAATATATGCAGCAGGATCATGTAACTGAATCGAAATAAAGCTACGAAAATCAAAAATATATTCCATAACTGTTTATAGTCTGTACGTAATGTTCTGTAACCAAGACAAAATTGGTCAAATGACCCAAAACTCAAAAATTCTAGGGGGCACCCTACCCTAATGGTGCTGGTGATAACAAGTCACCGCCTGTGCAATCATGCATAAGAGCCTAGTCCAGTGGTATGTCGCTGCAACCGCAAAGGCAGATCATCAGTCCTCACGTCTGGGATGCTGAGGGTAAGACCCTCAACCTGGTCCTGTAGTGCTGAAAGAGGCTCGGCCATGTCAAGGTCGCGAAGGATAGCCCTCCCAACCGCTTCTCTTGCTGGAGCGACCGCTGGGTCTCTACGACGCACTGCTGGTCGAACTGGGCCAACATCTGCATGTACACATAAATTTTTATTAGTCTTGATCAGAAGAATATAAGAACATTATAAACAACAATGAACATAGATATGGTCAGAAGAAAATTACCCATGACACCCCACTGCTCTCCAGTCGGCAACACCAAATCCGGATCACCTCGAAAGTCCATACCAGCATATGGGAACCTAGCATAGACCATCTCCTGACGGTCAAACCACTCAAAGATGGTCCCAGAGAACGAAATCTAGAGCTGGCCAGCAAGCTGAGACATGAGATCAACCCATCTCTGCATCCGTGGTTCTGTCGGTGGAGGTAGGCCAAGTGATATATACTGTGGTTGCATCAGTGGGATTCGCTCCAAGGCGAAAGCGGTCAAAATAGAACCATAACCAAAGTTCTTAGATCTGCCGCTCTTCACCTTGGTCAACTGTTCCTTCATCATAGAAAGTACTGCATCACACCAATTGAACACCTTTGGTTCAAGGCATACTAGAGCATACTGCATATAAGATTTGTTGGCTATATGGAGAGCAGAACTACCAGCCAGTCTAGAAAAAGTAAACAGGATGGTCCGCAAGGGCCAGTCAGTGACGTCTCGGATGTTGATCTTGCCGTCCGCACTCGGCTGAGATCCCTCTCTACAATGCCGACGAATGTACTCCCTTACAGACTCACCCCCACGGGCGGAACCTAATAAAGAGAGAGGGGCACCATGCCTCGACAAGCCGGTCAGAAAATAGATGTCCACCACTGTCAAGGGGATCGATTTGCCCCTAATCTGGAATACCTGGTTGATATGATCCAAAGCATTGATGAAATACTGCAACAAACTAATTTGTTGCCTCATGCTCGAGATACGGAAAAACTTCAGCAAGCCACAGTTCCATAATGCAGCTACTGTGCCCGGATGATGTAAAGCAACAACGTCCTCTTCTTCATGCTCGCGTTCTCGCCATGTGACAACCATTGTCCTCCGATGAATCTCTGAAAAGCAAACAAGGGAAGAGTCAGGATCTTCATTTGGTGAAAACAGGGAAAAATTTCATGAGGAAACCATGCAAAAATTTTCCTCCCTGCGCCCATCGCACCCCAGCAAGTGTTCTAGTAGCGATGCATACTGACTAGTCAGTGGAGACATCAGTATGCATCGCACCTTTCGACTAAGGAAGGGTGCGATGATCCTAGGGCGAGTTTCTTCAAACCCCAGGGGCTCAGCAGAACAGGGAAATGAGCTCAAAATCCAAAATGAAAGGCATGAAATGAAAGAGCACAAGTTTAGCTCCTACCTGGTCCGAACGACGTCGAGAATCGTCCACATAATCTCCCGGAATCCGCTGGTGAAAATCAGGGGGGAAAAGCACCTCCAGAGCTCCAACAAACCAAATTCAAATGAAATGGTAAAATGAGAGGTAAAAAGTCACTTTTAATTTACTATGCATGTAATTCAAGTAAAATATTAGTGTTTCGACTCATTTATCATACATATGTTTTCATTTTTAATCGGTTTAGTGAAGTAGATGAACATGTAGTACTATCTTTGAAAGAGAAGAATGTTAAGGGTAAATAAAAAATCAATGACCATCATTGCGAGCAATGTTGTCGTAGAGTTCAAGCTCATTAAAAAATAAACTCTCCACGAGCAGTTTTAGCGCATAGTTCATGCTCGTTAAAAAATAAACATAAGCATGAGCAAGTGTTTCTCCCCACGTTTAAGCTCGTAAAAAATGAATGGGTAAATACCATTGGAATGCCTATCGCCACTTTTGAGCCTTGGTCGTGTTCTTGCCATCACCTCCACTCTGTTTTTAGCCGATCATTCACCCCCACATGATTGTTTACCCCTTCGAGGAACATCTGCGAAGAGTGATTTTGCTAGCCATCCTTGTAACACCGTCGTGATTGGAAAATTCCAAACCTTACCTGGAATCAGTTGCTAACCGAAACCATCACTCGTTCCTCGAAAACGAGTCTTCTTTAAGCTCTTTTCATCTGACTCGTAAAATATGAAAAGATTTCCGAGCGATTGGCCTCTCCGGCTCGCTAAAAGGCATCAAAAGTGCTATCCCTCCTCTAGATTTTAATCTTTTTGGACCTGAGGGATTATTACACAAAAAGATCGAGCGCTTGTCTTGTTCAGCTTGTTAAAACTATCAAAAATTCATCCATTTTGTATTATTTTACGCCTTTTCAGACTTAGGGGATTATACAACGAAAAAGAACCTTCGAAGTCTTCTTTCCATTTCTTTCAGACTCTCTAAAATTGAAAGAGACCGAGTTTTCTTTGTCGTTAAACTCGTTAAAAGTAATAGCGACAAACTCATCCAACAAGACGAGAACGAGTTTCACTGTTGCTAGGCTCGCTAAAATATAGTGACAGGTTCACCCGAAGGGTGGATTATAGAACAAGCATATGTTATCCTCCTCAAGCTTGAAAAAAATAAACAGGTACTGGTCAACGATGACTGGGGAAAATTGGGAAGAAAACAAGAAGAAACTTTATTGGTAACAAGTCGCTCTTGAACATGACACTTTCCTTCCGCATCCATGCCGGGTTGGGTTGTTCCATTTACTGGTCTTCACCATTGGTCCGTCACACCATCCATCTCTGGGGTTAACGCTACCAATCCATCGTTAGTGTCACTGATATGTTCAAGAGAAGTCATTCAGACAATTCACCCGAGTCTCACCCACTGCAATACATTCATGCTTCATTCCTTTATGACTGCCACCCTGAACCCCATATCGTCAGTTTGTTTTCACCTCCAAAATCATTTTCTTTGTTTCGTGTCGTTGATGTGGGATTCATTAAGGCCCTCCTACGATGGGTCGCTTCTTGTCGACATCAGCTCATTATCCAAGAA
>APFE031731396.1:423271-437869 GCA_000404065.3 Pinus taeda | reverse complement strand
GAGGTGAAAGAAGGGCTTCTTAGCTGGAGGATGATGCTGGGTCAGAGCTGCTCATGGTTGTAATCCTCTTGCTACTTTATCTGAATAAAGCTATTATTGTTTCCTTCCATATCTTGGTGTACTTATTTATATATGATTGTATATGGTTAATGTACATCTGATCCTGCATTATTTGTGAATTTAGATCCTTGTTTCTTGCATAGTAGTATGTTGCTGTGATTCTACAGGTCCTTTTGAAGTTGAGCAGACAAAGAGCGAGCAACAAAACTCTATCAAGAAGGAGAGGGAATCAAGCGCAAGACTCAGGTTGGCCCTCCTGGTTCTCCTCTCATCTATTTTCATAAAAGGAATCAATTGTAGACTTTGATTGTTTGTTTCTAAGATAGCCACACATCTTAGTGGGAATAGCAGCATCCGTGTGGACACTATTCCCGTATAACACATGTGGAGAATGTGTATTGATCACTGAGCTCTCAACAAAAACCCTATCTAGAACAAGTACCCTATTTCTAGGATTGATGAGTTACTAGATGAGCTATATGGAAAAATAAACTTTACAAAGATTGACCTATGATCAAAATCCCAGTTTGTGAGCAAGATGTGCCAAAACAACATTCTAATGCCACTATGGACACTTTGAGTTTCTAGTCATGCCATTTGGGCTAACCAATGCTCCCACCACTTTCCAATCTTGCTTGTACAATATTTTCAACAAGCAATTGAGGAAATTCTTACTAGTATTCTTTGACGAACTTCTCATATATGATAAGACATGGGATGATCACTTAGGGCATCTGGATGAAGTTTTGAGCATAATACAAGACTAGTCACTCTATGCCAAAGCATAAAAATGTGAGTTTGGAATGACAAATTCTTTATTTGGGACATATAATTAGTGGAAAGGGAGTACATGTTCATGAAGAGAAGATTGAGGCAATATGGATTCACCCACTGTTAAGATTGGAAACTAGGGCCAAACTCCACCTTGGACAACTCATATGATGGAGATGATATTTTATTGGATTCATCTTTCTGCGAGGTGCAAGATTGATCTAAAGTCATTTCATTCTGACAAGAAAAAATGGAATTAGGAATTTATTTATTTTATGGACAAATCGTTAAGGTCGACTCCAATGAAATGTAGGCTCATAAAGCCCAACTGTTGTGTCTCTTCACCCTCAACATTGTGTATAAATAGAAGCTCCATTTTCCTCATTTGGACACACCTCAACACACATATTTCTCTCTCTTCTTCTCATTGGTTTGTATAGAAAACAAGAGCATCTTCTGCTCATTGGTTTGTATAGAAAACAAGAGCATCTTCTTCTCTAGGTGTTGAATTGGGTTGACTAAAATTACATGCCAAAAATTTCAGGTCTCTTTTGGGCAAATTATAGGGGCGTTGACCAAAGATCAAAACACCTCCTTTGATGGTGATTTTCAAGCAGAAAATCCGATCTCTTGAGGCTGCATCTCTTGGCATGAAAAACGAGAAATTTGAAGCAGTTTGACCTGTGTTGACAACAAAGTTGACTCTACGTTGACCAAAATTTTTGGGACTATTTTGGGCTGATTCAGACTCTCTTTGGAGGCTGAGTTGATTGGGTTTGATCGAGCTAATTTGGAGGAGAATTTCTGTTGGTTTGACCAACGTTGAATTTCTGGGTAGGGCATCCTGTTGACTATAGTTTGACTCACTGTTTTACAGTGATTGGGCAAGTAAATTTTGTATGATGTACTCTCTCTCTGTTGAAATTTGGAAGAATAATAAGAAGATTTGATCAAAGGGTTTCCCCCATATTGGGGTTTTTCCTTGACATCTGCCAAATATTTTGTCCTATTGTCTTGGCTTTTCTTTTGCTTATTGTTTATGTTCTATCTGCATTTACTATCAATATTACTATGATTGCTAATCTGGAATTTGATATTGGCTTAGTAAGAAAAATTGAAGTAAATTGCTCTAAAGCATAGAACATACCACTGTTAACTAAAATTTACATGGTATCAGAGCTGAGGTGAAGACAAAGGCCAATTAAGAGTGAGAAAAGGAATCACCGAGATTTGTTGGACAAGGACAAGAATCAATGACCTCCTCTTCTTACTAAAAATCTGAAGACAAGCTCAATGATAAGTCTGATTATCATGCATGGAATATGTCTCTTGACTTGACTTTGGAAGATCATGATGCTATGGACTATGTGCAGGGAAACATTGTTGAACCTCCTTCAAATGCACCAACTTCTACTAAGATGAAATAAAAGAAAGGTGAAGTCAAAGCTAAGAATATCATCAGGGATTCTATTTATAAGAATTTAGTTGCTTGCATATCCAATTTGGGCACATCTAAGGAGATGTATGACAAGTTGAAGGACATAAAGAAGGTAATAACAGAAGATATCCAATCCTACTTCATGAGGATCACCAAAATAAAAAATGATGCTCTATCAATTGGAGAAGTTATCGCTGACAAGGAGCTCACTCTTATTTCCCTTTGAGGTATCCCTCGTGAATGGGATTTGTTCAACACTACTATCCTAAAAAATGATCAGATTCTAGGTTTTGATGAATTGTTGACTAGATGTACTCAAGAAGAAACAAGGATGATAGAGAAATACATGCCTTCAAATATGAATGATCCTACTACATTATTCGCTCATGCTAAAAATAAGAACAATGCAGGTTCAAAGAAGTAATGTCAAGGAAGACTAGGATTCAAAGATGGGATAAAGGGTAGATGCTTCATTTGTAATAGGTTTGGAAACTATGCTAGGGAGTGTACTAATAATGGATACACCTCTGGATGATGACAACAGTAACCGCAACAATTTCAGGGGCAATAACAATCAAAGGAATGGTAGGTTCAACAACAAAGAAAAAAGGAATGCTCCCACTACTCAACGTGGAAATGGTCGACCTCCCAAAAGATCAAGAAACTCTAGGTATGATGAATCTAATTATGTAGATAATAAGAAAAAAGAATTTTATCTTATATCTTCCCTCTCTACTGCCTCTCCTTCGGATACCTTGGGAAATTGGTTGATTGATAATGGTGCCTCAAGGCACTTCACTGGGTATAAGGAAGCTCTTTCAAATTTGATAGAAAAAGATACAAATTTGGAAATAATTGTTGGAGGAAATGCCACTTATCTTGTGAAAGGAGTTGGGAGTGTTACTCTTCAATTTAATCACGAGAACACCATTCATTTACAAGAAGTACTACATGTCCCTGATCTAAAGAAGAACCCGATATCTATCTCGACGATGGAAGACAAAGGATTCAAGGTGGGATTCATTAATGGAAAGATACATGTTTGGAAAAGAAATTTCAAAGTAGCATTTCCTCTTGGATTCAGGGTTGACAACTTATATCAAGTTGGAGAAAGTCCATTGGGAGCTATGTCTTGTGACACATCTCTTCAATCTGAATTATGGCATTGGAGGTTTGATAATCTTCATTATAAAACCTTACCTGATGCAAGGAAGATGGTGATAGGTATGCCCAAATTTAAAGTAGAACATGATGGTGTTTGCCATGGATGTGCCGAAGGAAAACATACAAGGGGACCATTCCCCTTAAGTGATAGCAAGACTACCGATATTTTGCAATTGGTTCATATGATCTATCTGGTATGTTTCCCGTGACATCTTTGGGAGGATATTTATATTATGCTAACTTTGTGGATGAATTATCTCACAAAACTTGGATTTATTTCATGAAGGAGAAGGATGAAATGTTCCAATGGTTCCATGACGCAGGCTAGGCCTGCAAATAACCAGGATCTTTTCCATACATTCATATACAAGCATGCGCCTCAACTTTTCCTCAATACACGACAATTTCATCATCTATATGAAAGCTTATTTGTTACAAACAACCATGGTTGAAGCCATTATTAATACACACCATCCCAAATTTCCTTCATAACTATCATTCCAACTCACATACTTTCATTCTTATAATGCCAGAGTTAAATCAAAACTCAAAGAAAAGGATGCGCCCTGCTATCATTTCCATTCAACATCAATGCTCAAGTATAACTTATAATTGAGTTCAATCAAAAGAATGAACTTATGCTTTTCGACCTCAAGTGGACATAACAAACAATAACAATATCATTTGCATGCACAAATTTACCTGTTTCAACTAGTCAAAGCACCAAATATATGTGCGCCCTTTCTCTTACAGCGTACCCAATATTTACAGTTGATTCAATCAGATTTAAATATTGAAATCTGGTAATTTCTCTTACCTCTGTTCAGACTATCATCTTCCACGTTTTCACTCTGCAATTATCATCACTGTAGATCGATCCTTCTCGTGGCATTTTCATATCGAATTCTTGTTGATTCTTCTGCATTAAAACTTAGCGCCATAATTTCACCACATACTCAAGTTAATAATGAAATTCTCTGCGCCATCAATTCATTAACATAAAAAAAACGTCTACAGTATGATTTCAGAACTGGATAATGTATCAGTAGCACATCATAGCACATCCACTGGGTTAATATACAGCCCCGGTTGACTTCAAAACAAATAACATGCAATGGCCATATACAGGCATATATATAAATGAAACAATCACAAAATAAATGAAATCCGCGCACAGGAATTATGCGCACAGAGTTTTGAGCGCACCCCACAATTCACATATGCAATATTGAAACACTACATAACCTGTAGCGTATTTCGGGGCGCCGTCCATAAAATATACGCTGTCTACCAGTTCAATTGTCACGGTTAAATGCCCCGGCGTCCCAATGTGAGTCCACGGACAGTGCCGCTGTCCATACTAAAGGCGCACAGCTCGATCTGTTTATTTTAATTGATGGTTGGCGCACAATAGATATATGCTCCACAAGCATACAGACAACACTTTATAAACCCCGGCCACAGACATGCAATTTCAGTCCGCCTTACTTCACACAGTCTTTAACACAACATGTATAAGTGCCGCACAATATATTGAATAAACAAACAATTCTTAAAATTCAACGTTATCATCCCAGCCTTTCCACGATTTGTGGTGCGCCTCCACAATTATACACAGGGTTTGTATCAATGGTTTTCTGTCCACGACACTCATCAATTCGAATCCACAAAATTCAGTCAACTGAGGATTAAATTTCCACTTCTTACGCTCAGATATATGTATTGTACAGGTAAGGTCTATGCATAGCGATTCTCGATGGGAGTTTAACACATATGTTTATCATTTCTTAATCAATTCAACAACGCCATGAACTTCAGGGAACCAAGAAACAATTCCTCAATCAACCAATATATACAAACTGGAATAAAATAAGAACTTACAAACCTGTGTTGGTCAGATAATCAGAACTGATGGCCCTTTACAACGCCGAAAGGCTCCCAACCAGAAACCTCTCACACTTCCTCTCACTGCTCTGCCTTTTCTCTCAAAACCCCTTCCTATTTAAAAATCATTAAATTAAATGCTCAATCCCTTAAAATCCTCAACAACCCCTAATCTTTCAACATCCCTAAAGGATAGGTTTTTTATCGCTAAAATCCTTCAATTTATTAAATTTCCTCATATCTTTTTATTAATAAAAAGATATTTACATAAATCCTCACCTTCTCCTATTTAATTCAAATTAATTAATAAAATATTAAAAATCATCACACCCCATATTTACAAATCAATATTATCACACCCCATATTTACAAATGGAGAAAAAGGTCTTGATGCTCTTGCATCATTCCACTCTTTCAAAGCGTTGGTTGAAAATCAAATAGGGAATAAGATCAAAATATTGAGGATCGATAATGGAACTGAATATAAATCAAATGAGTTCAATGACTTGTAAAGAAGCTAACATTAAGAGGGAGACTAGTATCGCATATACTCTCGAGAAAAATGGAGTTACTGAGAGAAATAATTGTTCCATTATAGAAGCCACCCACGCCATGCCTCATGATTAGAGCCTTTTGAAGTTCCTATGGGGAAAAGCTTCCCACACTACTGTGTATGTTCAAAATAGATGCCCTCATCAAACATTGGACTCCAAAACTCCCAAAGACGTTTTCACGTGTAAGAAACGTGATGTTTCTCACTTTAGAATATTTGGTAGTCCCATGTATTTTCATGTGCCGAAAGAAAAGAGAAGCAAATCGGATGCATCTGGGAAGAAAGGAACATTTGTGGGCTGCAATGAAATTTCAAAGGCATATAAAATCTGTGTCTGGTCAAACAGAAGTGGAAATAAATCATGATGTCGCCTTCAAAGAAGAAGATGCCCTTGGGAAAGTTAGAGACCTTCCTATTCCAAGGAAGGACAAAGAAGAAGATACAGGAAAGTAGGGAGAACTGCAGGATGAGTTGATTCCCGATGTTGAAGGACTAATGGATCCCATTGATCCAACTCCCCATGAATCCTCCTCCTAAAAAATGAGACACTCATTGCTTAGGGACACTATCGAAGATGTCGAAAAACATATTGCACCAAGGGGGACATTTTGTGAAAGTAAGAAGCCGAATAGGTACCAGGGGTACTTAGCTGCCATGAGCACCATTTTTCAAACTGAGCCTTGCACATTCAAAGAAACAATGAAGTACCAAGTTTGGAAGGATGTTATGAATGAAGAGTATGAGTCGATTATGAAGAATGATGTCTTGGATGTGGTCCCTAGACCCAACGACAAATCTGATGTCATGTCGAAATGGATCTACAAGATCAAGGATGGAGCTAATGGAAGTGTTGAAAAGTTCAAGGTCACAATTTTTGCTCAAGGATTCTCTCAACTATGATGATATATTTGCACCAGTTTCTCGATATACCACCTTCCGTTTGATCATTTCCCTTGCTCCCTCTCAAGGATGGAATTTACATCAAATGGACGTAAAGACCACATTTTTTCATGGTTCACTTAAGGAGAAAGTCTATGTAGAATAACTCAAGGGGCTCGAAGTTCTAGATCGAAAGACACATGTATGCAGGTTGAAGAAATCCCTCAATGGGTTGAGTAAAGCTCCCTGGGCTTGGTATGAGAGGATCAACAACTATCTGATGAAGTTGGGTTTTACAAGAAGTGAACCTGATCCGAACCTTTATTTCAAGGTTGAAAGTGATAGACCTCTCATCTTGGTACTTTATATGGATGATCTCTTTCTGATAGGTGTAAGCCCTATTATTTATCAATGTAAGAGGGAGTTGGATTCCGAATTCGAGATGAAGGACCTAGGATTGATGCACTTATTCCTATGCTTGGAGGTCTAACAAAATCCAGGTGAGATTTTCCTTTCCCAGGGAAAATACATTGTGAAGCTACTTGAAATATTTGTGATGGTGGATTGTAAGTCCGTGACTAATCCGATGGAACTTAACTTCAAGAAGTTATGTGGAAGTGCTGCTGGGCCCGATTTGGGAAATACTTCTGAGTCTCATCAGCTCGTGGGGGCCCTGCTGTTCTTGGTGAACTCCCGTCCGGATATATGCTTTGGAGTGAATACATTGTGTTAATTTATGGTCGAGCCTCATCATATACATTAGATTGCTGCCAAGAATCTCTTGAGATATCTCTGGGGTACAATCACCTATGGATTGAGATACACTACCGAAAATTTGAGGCTCCATGGTTAATCCTGATGTTGAATGGGCTGGCACTGTGGTGGATCGTAAGAGCACATCGGGATGTTGTTTTTCACTAGGTTCTGGTTCGATATCTTGGATGAGAAGGAAGTAGAAATCGGTTGCTTTAAGCACCTCCAAGGCCGAATATATTGCTGCTAGTATGGCCTCCTGTGAAGCTGTTTGGTTGAGGAATGATCTGAAAATGGGGCACTTAGGCTTCTTGTCTAAGTTACAAGGACCTCTCCCACTTCCAAAGCTTCAATGTTCCCAAGTCTTATTGATTAATTAATGTGGAATTGATAATATGCTTGAAAATATAGGTGTATTCTTATGTTTATTGTTCACTGTTTATGTGTTTTTAAGTCTATTTTCTTGAACTGATATAATAGCAACTAAAGCAACATATATAATGTAGAAATAAAACAATACAAATAAGACAACAATTTAATTAGGAGTTCACCAAAAACTCTTAGGCTACGTCTCCATGAGCTCTAGTCAACTCAACTAGGCTCTTTGGGATTATGGCAAAGTCCTTTTACAAGCTCTTGGCTCAACTCCATTGTTTTACACAGAAACAATGGGTTTAGACACCATTTTATCCCTGGCTTTGAAGCTCTCGACTTTCTGGCTCTCAGCTCTCGCTATGGCTCTCGGCTTTGGCTTTTGGCTTTTGATCTTGGCTCTAGTGCTCTTTGCCTTTGATTCTTGCTTTGGCTTAGCTTTCTGTGCTCCTATCTCAACACTTCCCTCAACTTGCGTTCTGTCTGTCATTCTGTGGCTTTTAAGCCAATTGGCGCTGCCGTTCGTTTCCTATTCTGGGCTCTCTGGCTCCTGGTCTCTGTCTTCTCAAATCATTTATAAACTCCTTCAGGGATGGTGGCCACCTGTTCTATAACGGAAGGATCCATCGGGCCTTTGAAATCCCCCAAAATAGCGTTCTTTGTTTACACAGAGAAATACACTAAGAACACAGGAAAATTCATCATTTTGCTGTTTATCAGACTTCAAATTATATCGCATCCACCCTAATATCGCATCGGGTCTGCCTTTGGCTGCTATCGCGCTCTCCACCATCGATCTACGAGATCTTTGATCCATTGGTCATCATGCATTTCGGGCGGCTTAGGAGTACGAGGGTTATCCGTCCGAAAAGGTGGTTTCCCTATTCCTCTGCCAAGCCACACGTCGTTCATTGTGTGGGATCGGGCGGAGCCAATCCAAAACCATTTATCATTTGAGGCTCTCCCGAAATCCACCTTTATGGAACTCAAACTATATAGATCGTGCCTAAATTCCCCTTCGGGTCCGACTGTATTGCTTTCGAGCGTTTTCCTTTGTATTTGCAAGAATAAATTAAAACAATATAATACCGTCGAATGGCTTTATGGCAGACTTCAAACAACATACATTTTCATTTATAAACCTTTTCTGATCCAGATTCATCACTTATCGCATCGCATATGTGTTTTGGGTAAAATCCAAAATACACGGGAAATACGTGAAAATCCGAATTCTCGGACTTGAAATTTTATACAATCGGGCTATGAAAACTTATCAGGTCCGACCTTTTTATTAGTATTGGGGGTTGTCGATCACCGATCGCCAATTTCGGCGATCGTAATGTCGCTCGGCTCGAGGTTCTGTGCATCGCCGATGCCGATTCACCGATCTGATCATTGGCGATCGACATATCGCATGATCGCAATCGCCAGATCCAAGGTCCCGATATCGCATATGTGTCTGCCTCTGATATGATACATCGGGTCATTGGATCGAAGGTTTCTCCCCTTTCTACTTAAGTCCGCTCTTTTTCCCTGGTCTGATGCGATTTCCCTTTATAAGAGATTTTTTTTCTCATTTTAGAGGATTTTTCCTCTTTTTCTAAAGAACATAGGACATCTTCTTTTGGTGATAACTTCTGCATCCTAAGTCCATTTTTACCCAATCAAGTTGCAGTGGATTCAGAATGAAAAGATCTCTGCAATGGAGCTATTTTCAGGAACTTCCTTGGACTTACATTTTCCTGTGTGAGGAACACTTAGATTTAGGAGCCTATCCAAAATCCATTTTGGATCAAGGAAGCTCTTTGTTGATTTGTTTGGGCATGTGATGGATACCACCGTGATCCATTGCAACAACCAAAGTGGGATTCGTATTTCTGAGAATCCCATGTTTCATGACCGCTCTAAGAATATTGATATCAGGTAAAATTATTAAACCTTCGTGAACAACTTGGATTCGTGGAGAGACCCTCTTATGAAAGTCCCGTTTGAGTTGGATATTGAGCTCTGGGAGCTCCAAGGGGCTTGGGGTAATTCTTGCATCTATGAGAGACCATAGGGTGAGTGGTTCACCTTCCCCTAGTGGTGCACTGTGTACAGGGTGAGTGATTCACCTGCCCCTAGTGGTGCGCTATGTACAGGGTGTGGTTCACCTTCCCCTGTGATACCCCATGATGGTTGATATATGCATAGGATGAGTGGTTCACCTTCTCCTATGGAATATGAACAACATGAGTGGTTCAACTTCTCCTGTCAATACATCCTACCCATGTAGTCTGGGACTCATGGGAAGTGCCTCTCATCTGGCTAGTGATTTGGGAAATGAGGATAGGAGCCATGGTACTAACCGATGGATGCATTGTGTACTACCGTACTCCTTATGCTAGGATGTTTGATATTGATCTGGGATCAATGGAGACTGACTTCGGGTTAGTGGAGAGTGGTATGGTACACTCTCGATCATTGCTTCTTCATTATTTATTCATGGTTCAATAGAGCAGAGCAAAGCAAGGATAATAGAGATGGGACAAATTGTCAGATGGTTTGGCAGGTGGATCTCTCCCTAGTTGAGAGGGAGTGTTAAAATTGTAAAATGGGGCCAAAATCCACCTTCGACATTTCATATGATGGATATGATATATTTATTGGATTCCTCTTTCCGAGAGGCGTAGGATTGATCTAAAGATCATCTCATTTTAACAAGCAGAAATGGAATTACGAATTTATTTATTCTATGGACAAATTGTTAAGGTCAGCTCCAGTGAAATGTAGGCTCACAAGGCCCAACCATTCTTTCTCTTCATCCTCAATGTTGTGTATAAATATAAGAGGCATTTTCCTCATTTGGACACACCTCAACACACATATTTCTCTCTCTTCTTCTCATTGGTTCATATAGAGCATCTCCTTCTCTAGGCATTGACTTAGGTTGATTGAAATTACGCGCTGAAAATTTCATATCTGTATTGGGAAAATTACAGGGGTGTTGACTAACGTTTACCGAGGGTCAAAACACCTCCGTTGAATACGATTTTCAGGAAGAAAATCTGAGCTCTTGAAGCCACATCTCCTGGCGCAAAAACCAAGAAATTTGGAGTAGTTTGACCTGCATTGATCACAGAGTTGATTGTGCGTTGACCCAGTTTGACTAAATTTTTCAGGACTGTTTTGGGTGGATTCAGACTGTCTTTAGAGGCCGAGTTTATTGGGTATGACCAAGCTAATTTGGAGGAGACTTTTTGCTTGTTTGACCAACATTGACTTTCTGGTTAAGGCATCCTATTGACTACAATTTGACTGGACTGTTTTATAGTGATAGGGAAAGTAAATTTTGTATGATGTACTCTCTCTCTATTGAACTTTTGAAGAATAATAAGAGGATTTGATCAAAGACTTTACCCCACATTGGGGTTTTCCGTGGCATCCGCCAAATATTGTGTTCTCTTATCTTGGCTTGTCTTTTGCTTATTGTTTATGTTCTATCTACATTTACTATCAATGTGAATATGATGCTAATCCGGAAATTGATATTGGGCTAATAAGAAAAATTGAAGTAAATTGCTCTAAAGCATATGACGTACCATTGTTATCTAAGTTTAACACTAATGACGATTTTTCACAGGGTTCTCTCAATTAAGTGCACCAGACAACTAATTTGATGAAGAAATAAGCATTTAGGTGGACATAAAGAATCAGATTACACATTCAACAAGCTCATAGAAGTGATGATCTCATGTCTAGTCTTGGCCCTCCCTAACTTCAGTCAACCCTTTGTATTAGAATACGATGTAACAGGAGAAGGAATGGGGTTGTCTTAATGCAAAAGGGCCACCCCATTGCACTCGAAATTCGGAAGCTCCAGGATGTAGAGAGACTTTACTCCATATGTGATAAAAAGATGCTCACTATCATGCACACTTTGGAAAGTTCATGCAATATATGTTAGGAAACATGTTCATAGTTAGGACAAACCACAACAACTTATGTTGTTTCTTGGAGTAAAAGGACTTGAATGAACGACAACAGAAGTGCGTAAGTAAAGTTCAAGCCTTTGTTTTTGATATTGAGTATGTAAGGAGAAGAGGGATGTTGTCACCGATGCACTTTCCAGGAAACTGACAACACGTTCCCCTCGTAGAACTCACAAAATATTGGAAGGTTCATTTGTCAGCGTAATATGCCAAGACGTAGTTTGCATGTGCACTAACCAACAGAGTCATTCAAGATGACATGTGCAAAACAGTGGATGATATTATTTACTAGAAAGTTAGGATATACTTGGTTCCTAAATCCACCCTCAAGGAGAATATTTTGAATATTATGCATGGCATTCTATTAGCTGAACATCATGGGTTCTTCAAAACTTACTGAAAAATTAGGGAACAATTTCCATGGAAAGTCTCAAGGAATATGTGATGAAATACGTCAAGGAATGCGTAAAGGAAATTTTTAGGGGTGAGCTATTTTTTGGAGATTTTTCTAAAGAAAATATTCGTCAATTTGGTTAAAAACTCTTTTATTTTTTACATATATATGATTAAATGGATGATATTCACCAAAAAATTACCAATTTTAATAGTAAATTATATGTTTCTTCTTGAATATTTTCCTACATTCTATATGCATGGATTTTCAAACTAGAATAGTTGCCTATAATACTATATATAGGAAAAATATTAAATCCTTAAAAAATACCCTGGAATGCATGTCATGCCAATAGAATAAGGTCGAGCACACACAACCTACAGGGCTTCTCCAACCTCTACCAATTCTAAAACAAAAATGGGATAGCATCTCAATGGAATTCATCATAGGGCTACCCAAAACACAAGACAAAGATTGTATCAATATTGTGGTGGACAAGTTGATGAAATTAGCGCACTTCTTTGCAATCTCAACTGACTAATTGGCCAAACAAGTAGAAAAAATATTCTTCAAAGAATTATTTAGATGCCACAAATTACCTAAAAATTTAGTGAGCGATCGGGTCATCATGTTTATGGGTGCATTTTATAAGGAGCTCTTCAATCTAGTGGGGATAAAATTTACCTCTAGTATTAGTTATCACCCACAATCATATGGGCAAACAAAAATTGTGAAAAAAGTGGATTAAAGGTACTTGTGTAATTATGTGACCGGTCAACAAAAAGCATAGATCAAATGCTTGTACCTTGGGGAGCATTTCTAAAATCCCAGCTACCATTTAAACATTGGGATGACGCCCTTAAGAGCATTATGTGGATATGATGTACACTCCTTTATTGACATGGATTTTGGAGACAACAAAGCACCCAGTTCTAAAGATTGGATACAAGAGAATTAGGACATCCTTGTGGTACTCAAGGAAAATATGTAGGATGCTCAGGATGTATGTAGAATATAATATCTAATTTTCTTGAGATTGGAGCCTTATAGACAATCGACACTCAAGAAAAGTGGCGTTGAAAATTTGAAGCCTATGTTTCATGGACCTTTTAAAGTTCTTTGAAGGATTGGTGAAGTGGCGTACGAGTTAGAAATATTGAGAGACAACATAATCCATAATGTATTCCATGTGTCATGCCTCAAGAAGGTTGTGGGACAATAGGTTACCACCTAATTTGACACCATTAGATGAAGAAGGACAATTAGAATTGATTTCAGAGACAATCATGGCCATGTGAGAAAATAAGTTAAGAGGGAGAGTAATTCCAAAATACCTTATTAGATGGAAGAATCTGCTAGAGGAGGACACAACATGGGAAGGAGAACGAATTTTGCAGTACCTGAATATGTAATTGCTTTAGGGAAAGCAATTTCGGGAAGGGGGGATTGTAATGTCCTCTTCAAATTGAGAATTAATGAGGGACAAAGTAGCCTATCGATTCTCGTAGGCTATAATCTTCAATAAAGGGAAAACCCCAAAATGGCTAATGTATGGGCAAATTTTGGGGCAACGGGGAAAATAAACCTAAATTTGGGGTTTATAATGAATTTTATTCAATCAATTGATGAGAAAATCTTTTCTAAGAAATCTAAATACAAGAGGGTTGAATTCATTTGCATCATCAGAGGGTTGAATTCATTTGCATCATCAAGTGCAGATCAATTGAATTTTCTTTTGAGTATTAACTTTAAGGGTTTCATGACCACTTCTCTCCTATCAATTTCAGTGGTGAAAGATTCACCTTAGTTAATAACCTATTTCTCTTTTCTAATTTTCTGTTCAAGCATAAGGTATTGGAAGAAGCTTTATGTTTGAAAAACAATATAAAGGACAACGTCTGCCTAATACAAATATGCTCTTGAGGTCATAAACGGATGTCTGAGATCAGATTGTGGCAAAATTTTCATTGAGATTACATGGACTAACTTGGTGGAAAGCATAAGTACCTTTTTTGAGGTTCCCAGGCAAACGAAGATCGTTCCGACCAAAAATTAAAAGACCCTGTGACCTTGCGGAAAATTCTTATTATTCGCTTACAGGCCGAGGGTTGGAGGTGGTTCTGAGTTGCTCTGAATTACGTGAAAGCAAGTCGAGCCCCTTAAAGTAATGAAACTTGTGACCCAAGCCTCTATGGTAAATCGAGGCACTCTGAAATTCATGTTCACGCACTGAGTGAGGTTTCCTATGACCCTTTGGCAATAAATGCGAAGTACCCTGGGTTCTTTTTCGCTGATCCGATGACCAAAAGGTTTGTCTTCTGTAGCAAGGCAGAAGGTCGAAGATTCTAGTGGCTTTGTT
>APFE031731396.1:376827-423261 GCA_000404065.3 Pinus taeda | reverse complement strand
TCTATGAGTTCCTCACTCACTTTACTATGAGTTGTACTAAAGCCTCTTCAGCAGCAAGTCCTATCTTGCCGCCACTTACCTCACCAAGCCCTCCTCACTCGGTCTTTTGGCAAGCAATTGGTTCTCTATCTCCAGAACCTCCTTTGAGCACTTTTCTTTGCTCTTCCTGGCTTCAACTCATCTGTCTATTCACAACTGTCTTCCTTATCCAATCTATATTGGATTTCCTCAAGGTTCTGCCATACCTATGATTTCACTAGTTTTCTGTTAGCAATTTTAAACATGTCTTCTATGGATTTTCCTTATGGGAGTTGCAAAAATACTTATGCTTTAATGCAAAGACTACAATATTCAAATTCAAATAAACACAGATCACCTTACCTTCAAGATCTCAGTCTGATCTTGTCTTTTCGTTTGCCTGTACTTTTAAATGGACCGTTCTTCCCACTAGCTGTCAGCTTGTGTCTTCAAACTCTTCAACTACCTTCAGAATCTCACACTCCTGCAATTTTTGTTTCAGCAAATCTTCATTGCTTCCTCTGCACAATCAGATTTAAAATCTGATTCTCTCTTCCAATCTCCTGGCAACTTCAGCTATCAGCAACAATTCCCTCCTTGCTGAGTTTCTTCTTTGATGTAATCATCAATTCTCATTTCGTTTCTTGTCAGTAAAACTCAAATCAAAATTAACCACACACAATACCTGCTCAATTCTTCAGCTGTACTCTGGTTTGCTTTCACTGTCATATTAGAATCTGACCTCCTTTGCCTGCATGCACATATGCTACTTTATGATTCATCACACATTCAGAAATATATTCCAGTTCAACAAACCTTCTGTCTTTATTCAGAAAAACAAACATTCTTCATTTCAACAGAGCCAAGCTCTGATACCAAAATGACGCAGGCTAGGCCTGCAAATAACCAGGATCTTTTCCATACATTCATATACAAGCATGCGCCTAAACTTTTCCTCAATACACGACAATTTCATCATCTATATGAAAGCTTCTTTGTTACAAAAAACCATGGTTATGAAGCCATTATTAATACACACCATCCCAAATTTCCTTCATAACTATCATTCCAACTCACATACTTTCATTCTTATAACGCCAGAGTTAAATCAAAACTCAAAGAAAAGGATGCGCCCTGCTATCATTTCCATTCAACATCAATGCTCAAGTATAACTTATAACTGAGTTCAATCAAAAGAATGAACTTATGCTTTTCGACCTCAAGTGGACATAACAAACAATACAAATATCATTTGCATGCACAAATTTACCTGTTTCAACCAGTCAAAGCACCAAATATATGTGCGCCCTTTCTCTTACAGCGTACCCAATATTTACAGTTGATTCAATCAAATTTAAATATTGAAATCTGGCAATTTCTCTTACCTCTGTTCAGACTATCATCTTCCACATTTTCACTCTGCAATTATCATCACTGTAGATCGATCCTTCTCGTGGCATTTTCATATCGATTTCTTGTTGATTCTTCTACATTAAAACTTAGCGCCATAATTTCACCACATACTCAAGTTAATAATGAAATTCTCTGCGCCATCAATTCATTAACATAAATAAACGTCTACATTATGATTTCAGAACTGGATAATGTATCAGTAGCACATCATAACACATCCACTGGGTTAATATACAACCCCGGTTGACTTCAAAACAAATAACATGCAGCGGCCATATACAGGCATATATATAAATGAAACAGTCACAAAATAAATGAAATCCGCGCACAGGAATTATGCGCACAGAGTTTTGAGCGCACCCCACAATTCACATATGCAATATTGAAACACTAAACCTGTAGCGTATTTCGGGGCGCAGTCCATAAAATATACACTGTCTACCAGTTCAATTGTCACGGTTAAATGCCCCTGCGTCCCAATGTGAGTCCACGGACAATGCCTCTGTCCATACTAAAGGCGCACAGCTCGATCTGTTTATTTTAATTGATGGTTGGCGCACAGTAGATATATGCTCCACAAGCATACAGAAAGCACTTTATAAATCCCGGCCACGGACATGCAATTTCAGTCCGCCTTACTTCACACAGTCTTTAACACAACATGTATAAGTGCCGCACAGCAGATTGAATAAACAAACAATTCTTAAAATTCAACGTTATCATCCCAACCTTTCCACGATTTGTGGTGCGCCTCTGCAATTATACACAGGGTTTGTATCAATGGTTTTCTGTCCATAGAACTCATCAATTCGAATCCACGAAATTCAGTCAGCTGAGGATTAAATTTCCACTTCTTACGCTTAGATATATGTATTGTACATGCAAGGTCTATGCATAGCGATTCTCGATGGGATTTTAACACATATGTTTATCATTTCTTAATCAATTCAATAACACCATGAACTTCAGGAAACCAGGAAACAATTCCTCAATCAACAAATATATACAAACTGGAATAAAATAAGAACTTACAAGCTTGTGTTGGCCAGATAATCAGAACTGATGGCCCTTTACAACGCCGGAAGGCTCCCAACCAGAAACCTCTCACACTTCCTCTCACTGCTCTGCCTTTTCTCTCAAAACCCCTTCCTATTTAAAAATCATTAAATTAAATGCTCAATCCCTTAAAATCCTCAACAACCCCTAATCTTTCAACATCCCTAAAGGATAGGTTTTTTATCCCTAAAATCCTTCAATTTATTAAATTTCCTCATATCTTTTTATTAATAAAAAGATATTTACATAAATCCTCACCTTCTCCTATTTAATTCAAATTAATTAATAAAATATTAAAAATCATCACACCCCATATTTACAAATCAATATTATCACACCCCATATTTACAAATGGAGAAAAAGGTCTTGATGCTCTTGCATCATTCCACTCTTTCAAAGCGTTGGTTGAAAATCAAATAGGGAATAAGATCAAAATATTGAGGATCGATAATGGAACTGAATATAAATCAAATGAGTTCAATGACTTGTAAAGAAGCTAACATTAAGAGGGAGACTAGTATCGCATATACTCTCGAGAAAAATGGAGTTACTGAGAGAAATAATTGTTCCATTATAGAAGCCACCCACGCCATGCCTCATGATTAGAGCCTTTTGAAGTTCCTATGGGGAAAAGCTTCCCACACTACTGTGTATGTTCAAAATAGATGCCCTCATCAAACATTGGACTCCAAAACTCCCAAAGACGTTTTCACGTGTAAGAAACGTGATGTTTCTCACTTTAGAATATTTGGTAGTCCCATGTATTTTCATGTGCCGAAAGAAAAGAGAAGCAAATCGGATGCATCTGGGAAGAAAGGAACATTTGTGGGCTGCAATGAAATTTCAAAGGCATATAAAATCTGTGTCTGGTCAAACAGAAGTGGAAATAAATCATGATGTCGCCTTCAAAGAAGAAGATGCCCTTGGGAAAGTTAGAGACCTTCCTATTCCAAGGAAGGACAAAGAAGAAGATACAGGAAAGTAGGGAGAACTGCAGGATGAGTTGATTCCCGATGTTGAAGGACTAATGGATCCCATTGATCCAACTCCCCATGAATCCTCCTCCTAAAAAATGAGACACTCATTGCTTAGGGACACTATCGAAGATGTCGAAAAACATATTGCACCAAGGGGGACATTTTGTGAAAGTAAGAAGCCGAATAGGTACCAGGGGTACTTAGCTGCCATGAGCACCATTTTTCAAACTGAGCCTTGCACATTCAAAGAAACAATGAAGTACCAAGTTTGGAAGGATGTTATGAATGAAGAGTATGAGTCGATTATGAAGAATGATGTCTTGGATGTGGTCCCTAGACCCAACGACAAATCTGATGTCATGTCGAAATGGATCTACAAGATCAAGGATGGAGCTAATGGAAGTGTTGAAAAGTTCAAGGTCACAATTTTTGCTCAAGGATTCTCTCAACTATGATGATATATTTGCACCAGTTTCTCGATATACCACCTTCCGTTTGATCATTTCCCTTGCTCCCTCTCAAGGATGGAATTTACATCAAATGGACGTAAAGACCACATTTTTTCATGGTTCACTTAAGGAGAAAGTCTATGTAGAATAACTCAAGGGGCTCGAAGTTCTAGATCGAAAGACACATGTATGCAGGTTGAAGAAATCCCTCAATGGGTTGAGTAAAGCTCCCTGGGCTTGGTATGAGAGGATCAACAACTATCTGATGAAGTTGGGTTTTACAAGAAGTGAACCTGATCCGAACCTTTATTTCAAGGTTGAAAGTGATAGACCTCTCATCTTGGTACTTTATATGGATGATCTCTTTCTGATAGGTGTAAGCCCTATTATTTATCAATGTAAGAGGGAGTTGGATTCCGAATTCGAGATGAAGGACCTAGGATTGATGCACTTATTCCTATGCTTGGAGGTCTAACAAAATCCAGGTGAGATTTTCCTTTCCCAGGGAAAATACATTGTGAAGCTACTTGAAATATTTGTGATGGTGGATTGTAAGTCCGTGACTAATCCGATGGAACTTAACTTCAAGAAGTTATGTGGAAGTGCTGCTGGGCCCGATTTGGGAAATACTTCTGAGTCTCATCAGCTCGTGGGGGCCCTGCTGTTCTTGGTGAACTCCCGTCCGGATATATGCTTTGGAGTGAATACATTGTGTTAATTTATGGTCGAGCCTCATCATATACATTAGATTGCTGCCAAGAATCTCTTGAGATATCTCTGGGGTACAATCACCTATGGATTGAGATACACTACCGAAAATTTGAGGCTCCATGGTTAATCCTGATGTTGAATGGGCTGGCACTGTGGTGGATCGTAAGAGCACATCGGGATGTTGTTTTTCACTAGGTTCTGGTTCGATATCTTGGATGAGAAGGAAGTAGAAATCGGTTGCTTTAAGCACCTCCAAGGCCGAATATATTGCTGCTAGTATGGCCTCCTGTGAAGCTGTTTGGTTGAGGAATGATCTGAAAATGGGGCACTTAGGCTTCTTGTCTAAGTTACAAGGACCTCTCCCACTTCCAAAGCTTCAATGTTCCCAAGTCTTATTGATTAATTAATGTGGAATTGATAATATGCTTGAAAATATAGGTGTATTCTTATGTTTATTGTTCACTGTTTATGTGTTTTTAAGTCTATTTTCTTGAACTGATATAATAGCAACTAAAGCAACATATATAATGTAGAAATAAAACAATACAAATAAGACAACAATTTAATTAGGAGTTCACCAAAAACTCTTAGGCTACGTCTCCATGAGCTCTAGTCAACTCAACTAGGCTCTTTGGGATTATGGCAAAGTCCTTTTACAAGCTCTTGGCTCAACTCCATTGTTTTACACAGAAACAATGGGTTTAGACACCATTTTATCCCTGGCTTTGAAGCTCTCGACTTTCTGGCTCTCAGCTCTCGCTATGGCTCTCGGCTTTGGCTTTTGGCTTTTGATCTTGGCTCTAGTGCTCTTTGCCTTTGATTCTTGCTTTGGCTTAGCTTTCTGTGCTCCTATCTCAACACTTCCCTCAACTTGCGTTCTGTCTGTCATTCTGTGGCTTTTAAGCCAATTGGCGCTGCCGTTCGTTTCCTATTCTGGGCTCTCTGGCTCCTGGTCTCTGTCTTCTCAAATCATTTATAAACTCCTTCAGGGATGGTGGCCACCTGTTCTATAACGGAAGGATCCATCGGGCCTTTGAAATCCCCCAAAATAGCGTTCTTTGTTTACACAGAGAAATACACTAAGAACACAGGAAAATTCATCATTTTGCTGTTTATCAGACTTCAAATTATATCGCATCCACCCTAATATCGCATCGGGTCTGCCTTTGGCTGCTATCGCGCTCTCCACCATCGATCTACGAGATCTTTGATCCATTGGTCATCATGCATTTCGGGCGGCTTAGGAGTACGAGGGTTATCCGTCCGAAAAGGTGGTTTCCCTATTCCTCTGCCAAGCCACACGTCGTTCATTGTGTGGGATCGGGCGGAGCCAATCCAAAACCATTTATCATTTGAGGCTCTCCCGAAATCCACCTTTATGGAACTCAAACTATATAGATCGTGCCTAAATTCCCCTTCGGGTCCGACTGTATTGCTTTCGAGCGTTTTCCTTTGTATTTGCAAGAATAAATTAAAACAATATAATACCGTCGAATGGCTTTATGGCAGACTTCAAACAACATACATTTTCATTTATAAACCTTTTCTGATCCAGATTCATCACTTATCGCATCGCATATGTGTTTTGGGTAAAATCCAAAATACACGGGAAATACGTGAAAATCCGAATTCTCGGACTTGAAATTTTATACAATCGGGCTATGAAAACTTATCAGGTCCGACCTTTTTATTAGTATTGGGGGTTGTCGATCACCGATCGCCAATTTCGGCGATCGTAATGTCGCTCGGCTCGAGGTTCTGTGCATCGCCGATGCCGATTCACCGATCTGATCATTGGCGATCGACATATCGCATGATCGCAATCGCCAGATCCAAGGTCCCGATATCGCATATGTGTCTGCCTCTGATATGATACATCGGGTCATTGGATCGAAGGTTTCTCCCCTTTCTACTTAAGTCCGCTCTTTTTCCCTGGTCTGATGCGATTTCCCTTTATAAGAGATTTTTTTTCTCATTTTAGAGGATTTTTCCTCTTTTTCTAAAGAACATAGGACATCTTCTTTTGGTGATAACTTCTGCATCCTAAGTCCATTTTTACCCAATCAAGTTGCAGTGGATTCAGAATGAAAAGATCTCTGCAATGGAGCTATTTTCAGGAACTTCCTTGGACTTACATTTTCCTGTGTGAGGAACACTTAGATTTAGGAGCCTATCCAAAATCCATTTTGGATCAAGGAAGCTCTTTGTTGATTTGTTTGGGCATGTGATGGATACCACCGTGATCCATTGCAACAACCAAAGTGGGATTCGTATTTCTGAGAATCCCATGTTTCATGACCGCTCTAAGAATATTGATATCAGGTAAAATTATTAAACCTTCGTGAACAACTTGGATTCGTGGAGAGACCCTCTTATGAAAGTCCCGTTTGAGTTGGATATTGAGCTCTGGGAGCTCCAAGGGGCTTGGGGTAATTCTTGCATCTATGAGAGACCATAGGGTGAGTGGTTCACCTTCCCCTAGTGGTGCACTGTGTACAGGGTGAGTGATTCACCTGCCCCTAGTGGTGCGCTATGTACAGGGTGTGGTTCACCTTCCCCTGTGATACCCCATGATGGTTGATATATGCATAGGATGAGTGGTTCACCTTCTCCTATGGAATATGAACAACATGAGTGGTTCAACTTCTCCTGTCAATACATCCTACCCATGTAGTCTGGGACTCATGGGAAGTGCCTCTCATCTGGCTAGTGATTTGGGAAATGAGGATAGGAGCCATGGTACTAACCGATGGATGCATTGTGTACTACCGTACTCCTTATGCTAGGATGTTTGATATTGATCTGGGATCAATGGAGACTGACTTCGGGTTAGTGGAGAGTGGTATGGTACACTCTCGATCATTGCTTCTTCATTATTTATTCATGGTTCAATAGAGCAGAGCAAAGCAAGGATAATAGAGATGGGACAAATTGTCAGATGGTTTGGCAGGTGGATCTCTCCCTAGTTGAGAGGGAGTGTTAAAATTGTAAAATGGGGCCAAAATCCACCTTCGACATTTCATATGATGGATATGATATATTTATTGGATTCCTCTTTCCGAGAGGCGTAGGATTGATCTAAAGATCATCTCATTTTAACAAGCAGAAATGGAATTACGAATTTATTTATTCTATGGACAAATTGTTAAGGTCAGCTCCAGTGAAATGTAGGCTCACAAGGCCCAACCATTCTTTCTCTTCATCCTCAATGTTGTGTATAAATATAAGAGGCATTTTCCTCATTTGGACACACCTCAACACACATATTTCTCTCTCTTCTTCTCATTGGTTCATATAGAGCATCTCCTTCTCTAGGCATTGACTTAGGTTGATTGAAATTACGCGCTGAAAATTTCATATCTGTATTGGGAAAATTACAGGGGTGTTGACTAACGTTTACCGAGGGTCAAAACACCTCCGTTGAATACGATTTTCAGGAAGAAAATCTGAGCTCTTGAAGCCACATCTCCTGGCGCAAAAACCAAGAAATTTGGAGTAGTTTGACCTGCATTGATCACAGAGTTGATTGTGCGTTGACCCAGTTTGACTAAATTTTTCAGGACTGTTTTGGGTGGATTCAGACTGTCTTTAGAGGCCGAGTTTATTGGGTATGACCAAGCTAATTTGGAGGAGACTTTTTGCTTGTTTGACCAACATTGACTTTCTGGTTAAGGCATCCTATTGACTACAATTTGACTGGACTGTTTTATAGTGATAGGGAAAGTAAATTTTGTATGATGTACTCTCTCTCTATTGAACTTTTGAAGAATAATAAGAGGATTTGATCAAAGACTTTACCCCACATTGGGGTTTTCCGTGGCATCCGCCAAATATTGTGTTCTCTTATCTTGGCTTGTCTTTTGCTTATTGTTTATGTTCTATCTACATTTACTATCAATGTGAATATGATGCTAATCCGGAAATTGATATTGGGCTAATAAGAAAAATTGAAGTAAATTGCTCTAAAGCATATGACGTACCATTGTTATCTAAGTTTAACACTAATGACGATTTTTCACAGGGTTCTCTCAATTAAGTGCACCAGACAACTAATTTGATGAAGAAATAAGCATTTAGGTGGACATAAAGAATCAGATTACACATTCAACAAGCTCATAGAAGTGATGATCTCATGTCTAGTCTTGGCCCTCCCTAACTTCAGTCAACCCTTTGTATTAGAATACGATGTAACAGGAGAAGGAATGGGGTTGTCTTAATGCAAAAGGGCCACCCCATTGCACTCGAAATTCGGAAGCTCCAGGATGTAGAGAGACTTTACTCCATATGTGATAAAAAGATGCTCACTATCATGCACACTTTGGAAAGTTCATGCAATATATGTTAGGAAACATGTTCATAGTTAGGACAAACCACAACAACTTATGTTGTTTCTTGGAGTAAAAGGACTTGAATGAACGACAACAGAAGTGCGTAAGTAAAGTTCAAGCCTTTGTTTTTGATATTGAGTATGTAAGGAGAAGAGGGATGTTGTCACCGATGCACTTTCCAGGAAACTGACAACACGTTCCCCTCGTAGAACTCACAAAATATTGGAAGGTTCATTTGTCAGCGTAATATGCCAAGACGTAGTTTGCATGTGCACTAACCAACAGAGTCATTCAAGATGACATGTGCAAAACAGTGGATGATATTATTTACTAGAAAGTTAGGATATACTTGGTTCCTAAATCCACCCTCAAGGAGAATATTTTGAATATTATGCATGGCATTCTATTAGCTGAACATCATGGGTTCTTCAAAACTTACTGAAAAATTAGGGAACAATTTCCATGGAAAGTCTCAAGGAATATGTGATGAAATACGTCAAGGAATGCGTAAAGGAAATTTTTAGGGGTGAGCTATTTTTTGGAGATTTTTCTAAAGAAAATATTCGTCAATTTGGTTAAAAACTCTTTTATTTTTTACATATATATGATTAAATGGATGATATTCACCAAAAAATTACCAATTTTAATAGTAAATTATATGTTTCTTCTTGAATATTTTCCTACATTCTATATGCATGGATTTTCAAACTAGAATAGTTGCCTATAATACTATATATAGGAAAAATATTAAATCCTTAAAAAATACCCTGGAATGCATGTCATGCCAATAGAATAAGGTCGAGCACACACAACCTACAGGGCTTCTCCAACCTCTACCAATTCTAAAACAAAAATGGGATAGCATCTCAATGGAATTCATCATAGGGCTACCCAAAACACAAGACAAAGATTGTATCAATATTGTGGTGGACAAGTTGATGAAATTAGCGCACTTCTTTGCAATCTCAACTGACTAATTGGCCAAACAAGTAGAAAAAATATTCTTCAAAGAATTATTTAGATGCCACAAATTACCTAAAAATTTAGTGAGCGATCGGGTCATCATGTTTATGGGTGCATTTTATAAGGAGCTCTTCAATCTAGTGGGGATAAAATTTACCTCTAGTATTAGTTATCACCCACAATCATATGGGCAAACAAAAATTGTGAAAAAAGTGGATTAAAGGTACTTGTGTAATTATGTGACCGGTCAACAAAAAGCATAGATCAAATGCTTGTACCTTGGGGAGCATTTCTAAAATCCCAGCTACCATTTAAACATTGGGATGACGCCCTTAAGAGCATTATGTGGATATGATGTACACTCCTTTATTGACATGGATTTTGGAGACAACAAAGCACCCAGTTCTAAAGATTGGATACAAGAGAATTAGGACATCCTTGTGGTACTCAAGGAAAATATGTAGGATGCTCAGGATGTATGTAGAATATAATATCTAATTTTCTTGAGATTGGAGCCTTATAGACAATCGACACTCAAGAAAAGTGGCGTTGAAAATTTGAAGCCTATGTTTCATGGACCTTTTAAAGTTCTTTGAAGGATTGGTGAAGTGGCGTACGAGTTAGAAATATTGAGAGACAACATAATCCATAATGTATTCCATGTGTCATGCCTCAAGAAGGTTGTGGGACAATAGGTTACCACCTAATTTGACACCATTAGATGAAGAAGGACAATTAGAATTGATTTCAGAGACAATCATGGCCATGTGAGAAAATAAGTTAAGAGGGAGAGTAATTCCAAAATACCTTATTAGATGGAAGAATCTGCTAGAGGAGGACACAACATGGGAAGGAGAACGAATTTTGCAGTACCTGAATATGTAATTGCTTTAGGGAAAGCAATTTCGGGAAGGGGGGATTGTAATGTCCTCTTCAAATTGAGAATTAATGAGGGACAAAGTAGCCTATCGATTCTCGTAGGCTATAATCTTCAATAAAGGGAAAACCCCAAAATGGCTAATGTATGGGCAAATTTTGGGGCAACGGGGAAAATAAACCTAAATTTGGGGTTTATAATGAATTTTATTCAATCAATTGATGAGAAAATCTTTTCTAAGAAATCTAAATACAAGAGGGTTGAATTCATTTGCATCATCAGAGGGTTGAATTCATTTGCATCATCAAGTGCAGATCAATTGAATTTTCTTTTGAGTATTAACTTTAAGGGTTTCATGACCACTTCTCTCCTATCAATTTCAGTGGTGAAAGATTCACCTTAGTTAATAACCTATTTCTCTTTTCTAATTTTCTGTTCAAGCATAAGGTATTGGAAGAAGCTTTATGTTTGAAAAACAATATAAAGGACAACGTCTGCCTAATACAAATATGCTCTTGAGGTCATAAACGGATGTCTGAGATCAGATTGTGGCAAAATTTTCATTGAGATTACATGGACTAACTTGGTGGAAAGCATAAGTACCTTTTTTGAGGTTCCCAGGCAAACGAAGATCGTTCCGACCAAAAATTAAAAGACCCTGTGACCTTGCGGAAAATTCTTATTATTCGCTTACAGGCCGAGGGTTGGAGGTGGTTCTGAGTTGCTCTGAATTACGTGAAAGCAAGTCGAGCCCCTTAAAGTAATGAAACTTGTGACCCAAGCCTCTATGGTAAATCGAGGCACTCTGAAATTCATGTTCACGCACTGAGTGAGGTTTCCTATGACCCTTTGGCAATAAATGCGAAGTACCCTGGGTTCTTTTTCGCTGATCCGATGACCAAAAGGTTTGTCTTCTGTAGCAAGGCAGAAGGTCGAAGATTCTAGTGGCTTTGTTGTGAAAGTACAATTTGAGATTAACTCACGGATTCGAAACAATTTTAAGGAATGACCCAAACCGGATTTGTATAGTGTCAAGAGTTGTGAAATTATCAAATTCTGGATAGGGTACTATTGCGTTATCTAATTTATTCTGGCCTGTCATAGTATGTGGGTCATGCTATGTGGAATTAACGTGGGTCTGTTGAACAATTATGTTGTTATATTGAGTTTACTATATTGATTGAAGGATTGATTCTATTGCATGTTAATATTTCTTTGTTGATTTACTGTAACGTTAAGCAATCAATTTTGTTCAATGAAAGATATAATAAATGTATCGCATTAAACTGTTGCATTAAGGAAGAAAATTTTTGTTGGGAACCTAGAAAATTGTACTAGATGACTACTTCTATTATTCCAATGAATAAACATATCAATCAGAATTTGAATGTGTACAGATGGTCCAATCAAACCTTTATTTATTTCATTCTTGATTCAAGTTTGACTAGAATATGATGAGAATAATACTCTATGACTATCACTACAATCCATATGAATCCAAACCATTTATGTAAAAATAAGCAAAAGTTCCCATATATATCTATATATATATATATATTAATTAGTAATAAAAAAAACAACCATCTTTCATTGAAAAACCAAAATAGTTACATTCCATAGAGCTGTCCCTAGCATCCAAAATACGTCAAAATATGTCTATTTTGAAAAAAGGTTGTGAAATCCGAGTTCTTAAGATCTTAAACTAAACACTTAAATTACAAAAAAAACCCATCGGTCTCTAAACTTTCATTGCTAATCTAGTTTCCAACATCAAACAAAGCATCACACCACCATCGTAAGGACTATGGCTACTATGACCAGTAAGAAAACATAACTTATACAAACCAATTTACTTGTGTTCTAGATTACTTGCATTACTGGAGGGGTGGAAACCATCACCTAATTTCTATCAGTGTGAGGACAAATCCTCTAGAAAGGAAGCCATATAAAATCTAGACCTGCATCCAATGGAATACTGGAATTGTTGAAAACCCCTGTATGCAAAGTCCGACATTCTGGGATTTAGAAATTGAAGCATCCAAAGCTGTGAAGGGATCCATAAATGAAATACTCGTAGTTGATAACACCCAATTGAGCAGATATATCATGTTTGTACAAGAAATCAACCACCATGTTGTGCACTCGATGTATGTGGGAGAATGTGATATGCTTAAAAGAGACTAACAAGGCTCTTATTTGTAGCATCTAGTGAAATAGGGAAGGCGTCCCAAATGTAAAAAACCACCTCTAACTCCTTGATATCTAGCCAACTAACGCATCTCAGAACGCACCAAAAAGAAATCATCTCTGCTCTGCTATTGGTACTTATAACCCCCATACCAGCCAAATTGATAGGACTCCCCACGATTGAGCACTATATCTGCTCTGCACCCACATTCCCCATCTGTAGAAGACCTGTCAAAATAGCCCACCAACTTGGACAAACCTATTTCCTTGATGCTGCAATTTCTTCTTTGTGTCCTTGAGCACCAAAGTCCAATTTATAGAAAATATCCCAAAATCGTCAAGCTGATATTTCTCACTTTAGGAAAAATCTCCTCAAATATTTGTCATTCCTGCACCTCCATATACCCCAAACAATGTAGAAGTGGAGCACCCTATATTTTTGTTGACCTTTGATCCACGATGAAAGACACCAATGGAAGATTTGTCCACATTTGTTTGTATATTAATCAACCATAATACCTCTCTCCATATTGAAATCACTAATGGACATGTAAGGAAGAGATGTACCACCTCTTCCATTGCCCCACTACATAGGGAACATATGCCTAGTCCTTGAAAACCCCTTCTTGTGAGGTTCTTCCATGTAAGGATCTGGTTGTTAAGGACCAACCACATAATACAATTCAATTTCAAAGGAACCTTCTAACGTCATTATTTTGACAACTATGAAGCGGTCGAAGGAGGCTTGTGCCCATGTATTATATATGAGTATACTTCTTTGACTGGGATTTGCATTAGAGATATTTTGAGGTCTAAAATGGGCCTCAAAACAAAAATGTACAACCAAAATCAAATTTATAAGAACCAATAAGATTCAAGATGATGATGTCAACCATGGGGGATGATCCACCATTTTTGGAGCACAAAAGTAAAAATATTAAAAAAAATTCAATTCGTATTTTCAACTTATCTCCCTACGATTTTACTCAAATTTTGAGCGGGAAAAGTTGTTGGATGCATAATTTAAGTCCTAATCCAAGGAGTACCCATGTTGCATACTTTCTATGGACCCTACTGAGCGAAAAATGAGAAATACATGACAAAATATTATTGCAAACACATTTGTTCATGTATTTTCATTTTCCGTGTAGCAGGGTCCATCAGACCACGTTTTGTCATGTATTTCTCATTTTTCATGTAGTAGGGTCCATTGAAAGTATGCAACACGAGCATTCCTTGGATGAAGAATTAAATTCTTCATCCAACGAGTGCTCCCACTCAAAATTTGAGTAAAACCATAGGAAGATAAGTTGAAAATACGAGTTGAAAAAATAGTTTTTGCTTTCTTCCCTCTAAATTTTGATGATGTAATCTAATCTTATTTTATTATTTCCACTATTATTTTATAATATTCCTTAGGAGGCCCATTTTAGACCTCAAAATTTCTCTAATGACCAAATCTCTCTCGTCCACCCCCTGCCAAATTATCCTCCTGTTCATTCAATGCGATGCTCATGAGGCAGATATTGTCTTTATATCTATCCCACTCATCCAAAAATACCTTTGGGAGACCAAAGTCACACGAGCTCTCCCAATACAATGATGAGTGCATGGAATGTCTTTGGCCCACGAGTTGGTTAAGTGTATATATGCCCATTTGATTTAGATAATATATGATAAGAGTAGAGAGAAAATGTACACCTTCCATACCTTTAATACCAACAAGGCCAACAATGATCATGTCTCCCCTTCCAACCTCACAACAAAGATTACCCACAGGCCATTGTGTCTTCAGTAGACTCGTCCAGATGTATGTAACTTATTTATTTTTAGGAGCTCCATCATTAATCCAAGCATCTAGATGCAGGTTCTTGAGGTATTTTTCTCTAACTACTTGTTGCCATAAACCTACACATTTAAAATATCTCCACAAGTTTTTAGTAAGCAAGGCTAAATTAAAACATTCATTGTCTCTAACGCCCCAACCCCCTCGTCCTCATGCCGAGAGATGACCTTTAGCCAAACCAAATGAATTTTCTTTGTCCTTCTTGCTATTGCCCATAGAAACTTTGCAATTATTGTGTCTATTTTTTTATTACCTCTTTAGTTATTTTAAACAGGGGCATCTAGTAGACATAGATATTTGCATGAAATTTTTTTATCATGACCAACCTTACGCTCAAAGTCAGCCACTTGTGTTCCCAATATGTCATTTTTTTCTCAAATTTTTTGATTAACCAGTCCCAGTCTTGACACTCGTACTTGTTTGGATTCAAGTGAAAGCCCATGTATTTGAAAAACTATCCAACACGGTCACTATGACTTCAAATATGATGGAAATATCCTCCACTACCTCCACTTTCAAATAATCAGTGATTAGTTAAAACTTCTCTTTGTTCATTAAGAGCCCTGACACTTCCCCAAATCTAGTGAGTAACCATTCTTTTATGTTGGTTTTCCCTGTAAAGAGCACACCATCGAAAAATATGAGGTGCAAGATATTAATATGTCTTGTGAACTTGCATCCAATAATTGACCCTTGCTCTCTATCTTCTCTGATGCCTCTAATCAAGCTATCTATGACCAATATGAATAGAAACGATGATAAAACACAACCATGTCAAAGACCCCTTGTGACTTTGAAAAAGATAGTTGGTATCCCATTTAAGGGGATGAATGGATCCACAGAGAAAATACATGCCATAATCCAATCTATAAGCCTATGAACAAAACCAATTTTGTGCAAAATCAGTCTAAGGAATTCCCAGTTGACACTATCATATGCCTTAATTAGATTGATTCTCATGAGACAAGCCTCCAACCTGCGAGATTTGATTGAGCGGATTCATTCTTGGGAGATGGCCATTGCCTCCTGAATTTGTCTGTTGGATAAAATACCAAATTACTACGATGTGATATGTTTGGATAACGTCATTTTGATTCTATTTGTAATGATTTTGGACACCATCTTGTACACCGAATTGCATGATGAAATAGGTCTGAAATTTGAAAAGGAGGAAAGGTCAGGATTTTTAGGAATGAGAGTGAAAAAAGTGACATTAATATATCATTGAATGGAGACCAAAAGTAGATATTCCTTAGCCATATCGAGAAGGTCTAGTCCCATTAAGTCATTGAAATGTAGGAAAATCTCGATCGACCATCCGTTAGGGCTAGGGATTTGGTCATGTGCCAAGGTTTTGATGAACCCTTGCAGTTCCTCCATTGTTATCGGCGAAGTCATCTCTACATTATCCTCCTCATCCACCATGTTGGGAAAGAGGTTATCAAATTCCACCTGATATGAAATATTTTCTCCTTGCTTTGCCCTAAACTGATTACTGAAATACCCCACTGCCTCTTTTAATATATCCTTTTGTTTGGTCAATACATTGTTTTCCCCATCTATAATGAGGCAAGTGGAGTTTACTTGCTTTTGATTCGAGGCCAATTTGTGGAATTATTGTTTATTCTTATCCCCATCTACTACCCATGCAACCTTGCTTTCCCTTCTATGTTATTCCTCTTAAAATTTTAGTATCACATGTTTTCTTGTCGCAAGGTCCAATAGTGCCCTCTTTGTTGATTTAGTAAAAAATATCGGACTTCAGGGATCATTCAATATTGTAATATTCCTATAGATGTCGGTTAGCTCCCTGGTTAGTTCCAGTTTTCTCCTGCTAACCCACACTTTTACCTCAGTCTTTAGTCTTATGAGCTTGTAAGAGACCGCCTCCATTTTTGTCAATGGTGGCATCCCATGAGGATTGGTTGATGATGCTTTTACCAGGTCAAGAAAACCCTACGACTGTAGCCACATGTGATTGAACTTAAACAGAAAGGCCAACGAGGAAATTTCCCCTTACCATTCCTGAAATATCACATGTTTGTCTGAAATGTTAGTAAAGTATGTCTAGGAAAAAAGTTGACTCAACCTATCAACTAGGAAAACATGCACAAAAAAACTGTCTAGCCTTTTAGCAATTACTTTTGAATATGTTTTTTTTGTTCCTCCATGTCAGGCCAAGAGGATAGGGTGCAATATCCCTGAGAAACTTATGACCAAATAAATCCTTGAAGAAACTAGCTAATGGGTTTGATTTTCCTTTGAATCCCCAAATATCTCCATTTTCCATCATCATATTGAAATCTCACGTCAGAATATGTGAATGAAAATCCATGAGCCCACTCACATCAAGCTGATCCCAAAATACTTTCTGATTAGAGTACGGAGCATATATGTTAAAAATTATGATATGGTAGCTTGAGCTTGGCATGTAGCTTGAAAAACTGATCCATTTGAATGTTTTATATGCTTTGAAAAAAAAAAAATGGGATCCCACATGGTCTCCAATCCACCGTGACTCGAGGCATAAATTACACATGGCTCCCAACTTAGGTATAGTTTTATTAAATGGTCCATCACTTTCACTTTGTGAGTCATCGTTTCCTAAAAGAGATCAACTGAAGGCTATGTAAAATTAATGATGTTGTGAAGGGATATCCTTTTGGGGGCCGATTTTAGGCCCCTCACATTGACGAACACAATTTTCATTAGGGCGGGAAGATAATATGCTTGTTCCCTCTAAGGGCCTGGGTTGATAAGCCTCAATGTGATTAATTTCACCACTAGTGTAGCTTGGACTAAAAGGGGGATATTGGGCCTCTCATTAGAGAAAATTTGTGGTCTAAAATGTGGGCCTTCTAAAGAATATTATAAATAATAATAGAAATAATAAAATAAGGTTGAATTACCTCATCAAATTTTGGAGGGAAAAAAAAACTACTTTTCAACTCGTATTTTCAACTTATCTCTCTACATATTTACTAAAATTTCAAGAAGAAGCACTCGTTGGATGTTATATTTAATTCCTCATCCAAGGAGTACCCATGTTGCATACTTTTGATGAACGATGCTCCACGAACAATGAGAAATACATGAAAAAAACCTGTTTGCAATCACATTCTTTTATTATGTATTTTTCATTATTCGTGTAACAGGGTCCATCGAAAGTAGGCAACATGGGTATTCCTTGGATGAGGAATTCAATTCCACATCCAAAAAGTACCCCGACTCAACATTTGAGTAAAAGTGAAGGGAGATAAGTTGAAAAAGGTTTTATTTTTTTTATTTTTTATTGTTTTATCTTTTTACTCAAAAAATGGTGAATCATCCCCATGCTTGACATCATCATATTGAATACTATTGGTTATTATAAAGTTTATTTTGGTTTTACATTTTTGTTTTGAGGCCCATTTTTGACATCAAATTTCTCTAATTCCCAAAGCCTCTGAAAAACACATTGTGATCATACGTAATCCCCCCACAAGAGGATACTTTCCTATATTTAATTCCTTTTTGCTTCCTGACCATCCCATTCTTTCTCAACTTAGAGATGACCATCACCCCGTTCTCCTGAAAGAATTCTTTCTTAATGGTCGATGGTTCCAGGCCTAAGGATCTCTCTCGAGCCAACAAATCCAAGTATGTATCCTCTGATAGTGGGGATTAATGCTTCCCCTGGAAGGACCCAAAAATATTAGGAGACGATCGATCTGCCCTTGCATCCTATGTCTTATCTACTCCCATCGACATACACATTTGAGTAAGGGAAATGAAGTCCCTATGTGAACCTATTGTAGCAGCTACAACACCATCCAAAATTTTGGCCTGCATTCAATTTTGGAGCCTCCCTTGAGTTTCCACGTGATGTTTGCAATCACTTGGACTCACCCCATGGGTTCGTGTTGAGTCTTTGCACCCTCTTTGCTTGATCATTCAACAGATAGATTTTTGCATGTTGGCCACAATGTCATGCATGCAACCATGTTCTGGTCACGCGCAAGGTCTCTGCTTCATGTGTACATGTTGTATTTTCTATGTGAACATTCGTCGCACTCACACACGAAGTTGTATGCACTGTCGCGCAAGCGTTGTCACGGTCATTCAACGATCTATCACAAGCATCACGCTTGTCGCTCACACTGTCAGTCAATCATGTTGAACATATGTTGTCTTGATGGATTGAGGCATCTTGTTGTCAAGTCATGTTGAGTGTGTGTTTGTAAGGTCGCGTATGCACAAATTTGCTCGTTCACACACTTAGTCATTTTGCTGAAGTTATGACGTTTGGATCACCCTCTAACAACCGAACCTCCATCAAGCAATCGACTCGACCGACTATCACCCAGAACAACGTAGATGTGTCCAACAATCCATTTCAATCTGCGATGCCCGGAAGCAAATCAACCAACCTTCTTGCTGGTCAACCAAAGAGTTTGGCCGGGCAACCACCTCGGGACTCACTCCCATAAAAATTTGCACAGAAGTTGTATACCTTGCCCACTCCGTCGACTGAGGAAATTTCATAGACAGGTCAAACAGACACTTAGTGCCCATCCCTGTCTCCCTCAGGAAATTGCATAGTTTTCCTAGCCAGTCACCCAGTCAGTCGGTCAGCTGCTCACCCAAAAAACTGCACTGATTTCATGAGCAAGCCATTTGTAGCCCAAGAACCCACTTAGCTCAGAAACTGCGCATAGGTGATCAACAGGTCAACCTCTCAGAAACTATGCAATTTTTCTCTCTAGCAGTGCCTGGCAGTCATGACCAGATCTCTCCAGGAACTGTAAAGTTTTTGCTACCAAGCTCCCACAACCCACTGCCAGCTCCCCCTAGAAACTGCACAATTTTGTCTACGAAGCCTTCCTGCAGCCCACTTTGTTTCCCTACGGAAATTGCACATATTTGTCTTCTAGATGAGCCAGGTCCTGTAGATAGTCATTATCGATCTATATTGACCATCTCAGACTCCTAGTGACTTCTACACAATTTTCACCAACAGTACCCGAAGCCCGCATCCTAGCTCGAAACTTGCCTCGCGCAGTTTCGTAACCTTGTCCTCTTTCTTGGTCACCTGCATCCGAAACCGAACAACATGCATCATTGTAGACTAGAAAGTTCATGGATTTGATGTCATCTTGTCATGAGTCATTGCAGATATAGGTACATGCACAAGACATGACGCGATGAAAAATGGGATGAGCAAGGAGATTACATGCAAAAGGACGTGTTCACAAACAGACTAACAGTTGGGAATCATGATTGCTGTTAGACCAAAACTCGCAGATGTTAGTCAATGATCAAATATTCAGAGATAAGAATCCACGAGAGGCATTTAGTCCAGTCACAAAACACACGAGGAGCGTTGGTTTATCCAATGTCCAACAATCCCCGCCCCAATGCGACCCAGGTGTGTATCGAAATTGTGACCTATCCTCTGATACCACTTGTTGGGAATCATGATTTCCGTTAGACCAAAACCTGTAGGTGTTAGTCAATAATCGCATCGCCAGAGATAGGGATCCACAAGAGGCGGTTTGTCCATGTCACGAAACACATGGGGAGCGTTGGTTTATCTAACGTCCGTCATTAAAAAACGATGCATGTGAGGAGATGTGTTTGCGAACGAATGACCATGCGAAGATGTGTTCACAGATGGATGAAGAGACAAACATGAATTTTCACGAACGGATGAACATGTCAAGCATGCCAAAGTACAAGCAAGGAGCATCGTGCGAATGCAACATCATGTGAACCCAATGACCTTAGGAGACTCCACACACCTTGCCATGTGGAGGTGAAGCTATTATACACCAAGAGGACATCCATCACTCAACAAAACTACAACTTGACATGCACACCAACAACAACATAGACATATCGACACTGTCATGTCGAGTCGTGTCATGAGTCATGTCAGCCACATCACTACTATGGGCCATACTGTTGTCAATCAATGTAATGTAACGTGGAAGTTCAAGAAACCCACTTGTAATCTGAATAGTTATGTAAAGTTGAAAAGTCATGAAAGTCAAACAGTCATGAGGGAAGTCGATTAGTCACAAGGGTAAGTTTTACCCTTCATTTGTATATGCAAAGGACTTTTCACCTTGGCTCCTCCCACATAGCCTTGAGAGTCTGTAATATTTACTTTGAGGAGTGAGTAGTGGCTCCAATGCCCTGCCAACGCGGTTAGTGATGTATGGTGTATCGATGTTCCTTGGAACTTTTGCTCAATTCATAAACGTGTTAATAGGCCAACACATTTTCACACATGTTGTAACTGTTTGTAAGATTAATCTTGAACACTTGTAATACATTTTGCTTTAACTTGTGTTTAAAAATAGAATTCATTCAAATGTTATAATACATATATTAATGAAAATGTGTTGTATAAGTTGTTAAGGATGTCCTCCCCGTGTTGGTTATCTCCCTGGACATTAGACATAAATTTTGATCCGTCACACTTGTGTGGATTGACTCGATGAGTGTTGTACGTGCTATATTCCGTTGTGTGTTGTGACTTCTGCATCCATGTGGATTTCTCCTTCGGAAGCTGTGCACATCCTGTTGTGTTGTGTGTTTCTAACAAAGTTTGGGCTTCCTCCCATCTGACTTGAGACTCACTCCCACCCTCACTCTTCGTGGCGAAAAGACCTAGACACAAGTAACACTATCACTCACCAGACACACGAACCTCGCTGTTCAAAGACAACGAAAACCACTTTCCTGTGCTAACAAGCAAGAGCTAAGGAAAATATTTAAGATAAGGGAAACCGGGCCATCATACTGGATGGGACTCCTAGAACAAATGATGTGAGGCTAGTTGGGACTTCATACTGGGGTGATCCCCTGAAAGTTGGCGGGTCTAGCACCATCAACATTTCTGGCACTAGAAGGAGGATCGCCAGTTGTTTATGACTAAATTTCCTCTCACACCTACTCATCAATCATCTGGTCAAGGTAGTAACTCGCACTCCCTCTCACCTACACGCGACTCTGAAGTTGGTTACTCCTCACCTCCAAGGACTGAATAATAAATTTCGTATCAGCACCTTCACTCCATCTGTCCCATCACCCGTTAGTTCGCAAAAGCAGTTAGACTGATCCCAGGAATACACCATCTTCCATACGCATCAAGAAAGTAAAAAACCACTCCTACAGGGGTTGTTGTATCATCGATGGAAGAGGTAATTCTTGCCACACTTGAATGTTTGGCGAGAGCTGTTGAGAATGAAGAGGAACTTCTAGTATTCCGATAGGGAGAACAAGACACCCTTGTGATCTTGGGCTCAGAATATGGTACAACAGGTGGAGGAGAAGGCAACAGAGGAGGCATAGGTAGAGACGAACCAACAAAATCAGAGCCAACACTGTTAGATTCTGAAGAAGAGAAGGAGGAAAAAGAAGAAGAAGACATGGTTGACTAAAATCTAGAATATATGAATCAGGTACCATTAGATCTCTCGGGTTCTTTGCACCAGATGTTGAAGTGGTTGGAGAGAATGATCATAAAGTTTAACTTTGATAGCACAGTGAAGGCAGAAGATCACTTAGACAACTTCTACTTGCAGCTGCATACCCTTGAGGTATGATACGACAACATTGCATGTAGGTTGTGTCCTTGTACCTTTGACGGTCGTGCAACAACATGGTATCACAACCTTCTTTCCAACTCCATACAAAATTGGGGTGCGTTCAAATGCATGTTTCCAGAAAAGTTTGTTAACGACAAGACCCCAACCATGTTAATCAAAGAGTTGGGAAGCCTGAAGATTGAGGGGAAATAAAAATTTAAATATTTCAATCAAAGGTTTATATGCATATTGAACAAGTTTGTAGCAGACACGAAGCATCATGACTCCATCACTGTTGAATACTACACATCCGCACTTCCGACCAACATTGTGCAGTTCATCAAGCAAGCTGCAAAACCAACACTGTTAGAAAACTGGGAAGAGGAAATCGTTGTTGAAAAGGACCTACGCGCAATTGGAGTAATCAAGGATGATGAACCAATAAAGGATACAAAGACGTGAGTAGGAAGCCACAAGGTGCGACGAGAAAGGGTGGAGACAAGGAAACAAGTGATATTGAAACCCTTACTCGTCTTGTCAAAAATACGACAATATAAGTGTTCGAGCTCAAACAACAAATAATTGACACATCTGCGAGCAGCCGACCACCCAGACAGAGACAAGGGAGCATGTCATCAGGCATCAATCACTTTTGGACTAAAATTGCGTAGAGATCAGTGTTCCAGCTCGAATAATGCGTGAACAACGAATTCTATTCATTTCACGAAGATGATCACTTGGAAGGGTCTTGTTCGGACTGTAAGCGAGTTGCAAGATCAGTTTTGAACCACACACTTGATTTAGTGAGAAGCGCGCAAGGACAATCGGGAGATATAGACATTGATGAAGATGTTGCACCTGATGAGGCATCAAGCTCTGGGTATGTGGTAAGCATTTATCAGTTCTCATAAGTAGTGTAAAAGACAAACACTCAGAAGCAACCCCAAAAGCAAAATGACCAGTACAATATTAGAATTAAGAGGGTTCCCCTTACACTTGGGGAAGTGAAAAAAAATCATGAGCTGCTGAGGAAGGTTGATCCACTAGCCATCCAAAAGAAGAAAACACAAAGCAAGCCCAGGAAGACAACGACGATCAAGAGTACGTCCATGAGTAGCAAGCTGCAGAACACTCCGCTGGACAACATGAACACTAGTCTTACCCCAGGCACTTTGGTGAGTCTACCCCCTCTAGATTACAACATTGTGGAAGACATGAAGAAAAATCACGCAAACATCACTTTTTTTGAATTGGCTAAGATCCAGAGTTAGCGAGACATCCTGCTGCGTGCACCGGGGTAAACATCAATGGACAATGTATCCTCTACTAGCAAGGGAGAAATCACATCTCCCGGATCACTTTCAACTGTGATGAACACACTCCGGATGGAATAAGCGAATTCTGTTTCTCCTCTATTCTTGTTATCATTTGAAATCTTCAACTATAATGTTCAAAATTGTTTGGTTGATTCTGACATGGAATCCAATGTCATGTTGCTCTCCATTTCCAAAAAGATCAACGCGCAGTGGAGCAATACATTTGCGCAGATCATCCAACTTGATCGAACACCAGTACCAGCCATTGGTGAACTTCGGGATGTGATTATCCAACTATCTCATGATGGCCAAGCTCACCAGTGCATAAACATTGTTGTTGTGGACATACCGGAAGCGTATGGCTTACTACTCAGCAGAGACTGGTCTAACAAGCTCAAGGACACAAATATGAACAAGGGGGAGACCATACAATTATACTTCATGAGTATATCTCATCTTAGGGATCAAATTTTGATTGTTGGAGAGATTACATCTAATAGAGAGCTGGATCTAATCGCCCTTGGAGGTATTCCTACGATTGGGAAACATTTACTACAACCATTAGAAACAATGATAGGTTGCCTTCATTTGATGATCTATTGGGAAAGTTTACTCAATATGATATCAGGATGATCTCTAGAGGGATAATTCAAAAGCAAGAAGAAGGGGAACCCATTGAATTTGTTTCTCAAGCCAAGAAAATGAAAGAAAGAGGAGGACCATCTAACTTAAGAAAGCCTAATCGAACATCCAAGGACTCCCATAGAAGATTTAAAAGGACATAATTCAATGTTACAATTGCCACAAATATGGTCATTATGCTCGATATTTCGCAGAGAGTGGTAATGATCCTAGGTCCAACAACAACAATCGTGGCTACGAAAATAACATGTCTAACTATAGAAGAAGAAGATATGCTCCTATTTCTCATAAGGAAGGCTACCGTCCTAAAAAGAGATCAAGAAATTCAAGTTATGGTAATAACGCAACTGAAACTCAACCGAAGTACTTTCTTGTTTTTGCACTTTCTAGTTACTCTTCTCTAGATTCTTTTGATAACTGGTTGGTATATATAGGGGCCTCTAGACATTTTACTAGCTATAGAGAAGTCCTCTCAAACATTGTTGAGAGCGAGTCTAATTGGAAGATAATTCTTGGGGACAATTATACATATCTTGTGAAGGGGTTTGGATTTGGTTCTTTTCATTTGAATTATGGTCAAATCAGACATCTACATGATGTCTCATATGTGTTGGGACTGAAGAAGAACTTTGTCTCAATTTCTTGAGTGGAAGACAAGGGTTTCGAGGTTGCATTCATCAATTGGAACATCCTTTCTTGGCCAAGGAGAACTGGCATGAGAGATGCCTTCACTCTTGGAACCTGAAATGAAGGTCTATATAAAGTTTCTAGGAGCCCTATGCGAGCCTTGGTTCATGATTCTTCTCATCAATGAGAGTAGCCACCAAAGATTTTCTCACCTTCACTATGTATCCTTGCCTAAGGTGAGGAATATGGGTTCTTGAATTCTCGAGGTTTGAGTAAATTATGATGGAGTTTATCTGGGATGTGTAAGTGGAAAGACGATGAAGGGAGTGTTCCCTTAAAGGAGCAGGAAAAATGGAATACCTCAAATGATACATTTTGATTTATGTGGACCTATGCTGGTGACTTCTCTTGGTGGTTACTTTGGTGACTTCTCTTGGTGGTTACTTGCACTATATAATCCTTATGGATGGCTTCTCCTACATGACATGGATTTTCTTCTTAAAGCACAAGCACTAGGAATTTGACATGTTCAGGGACTTCAAGGCTCTGGTAGAAAATTAGTCAGGGAAGAGGATCAAAATATTCATGTCTGACAATGGAGGAGAATTCACTTCAATGAATCCATTGAATTTTGCAAGAAAGTAGGAATCAAGAAGGAGACCATCGTACCTTACAACTTTGAGAAACGTAGTGTAGCTGAAAGGAAGAACACGATTATCATGGAAGCATATAGAACTATGTTGCATGATCAAAAGCTACCAAAGTTTCTATGAGGTGAAGTTGCTAACATTTCAGTCTATGTTTAAAACAAGACTCCACATCAAGCATTGGGTGACAAGACTCCTGAAGAAGTTTTCTCTGGTGTAAAGCCTGAAGTTGGAAATTTTAGGATCTTTAGCTGCCCTGTCTACTTCCATGTACCGAAGGACAAAAGAAACAAGCTCAAAGCTTCAAGAAATAAAGGTACTTTTATTGGTTACTAGAAAATGATAAAGCTTATAGAATATATGTACCTGGTCAAATAAATATAGAGTTTAGCAGGGATTTGGAATTCAATGAAGATGCTGCTCTTGGGAAAGCAAGAGAAACTCCTCCCCCTGCCAATGTTGAAACAAAAGATGATGCCATGGATGTACAAGAAGAATCTCCTATGCCTGAGACTGATCTTGCTGATGATCCCGTAGAATCCATGGACCCCTTGGATCCTCCTCTACATGATCCTCCCACCAGGAAGATACTGTTATGGCTTCGTGAAACTTTACAAGATGTTGAGAGACATGCTTATATAAGAGGAACCTTCAGGGAAAGAAATACACCATGCTAATATTAGGGATATGTTGTAGCAATGAGCATCATTATACGGTCTTAACCACATAATTTTGAGGAAGCAGTGAAATAACAAGTATGGACGGATGCTATGGATGAATAATTTGAGTCAATTATGAAGAAAAATCTATGGGAAATGGTTCCAAGACTCAAAGGAAAGTTTGTTGTGACCTCTAAATGGTTGTACAACATTAAGTAGGGTGTCGATGGAAGTATCGAGAAATACAACGTGAGATTTGTGGCTAGAGGTTTCTCCCACAAAGAGGGAGAGGTCTATGAGGGAATTTTTGTGCAGTTTGTCCACTACACTACCATATGATCTATTGTTGCTTTTTCTGCTAGCCAGGGATGGACACTTCACGAAATGGATGTGAAGACTACCTTTTTACATGGAATTCTCAAGGAAGAAGTGTACATGGAGCAACCACAGGGATTTGAGGAGCATGGCAAGAAGAATCATGTGTATAGACTAAAGAAAATATTTTATGGATTGAAGCAAGCCCCAGGGCTTGATATACCCACATTGGTAGCTATCAGATGAAGCTTGGATTTACGAGAACCGATGCTCATCGAAATATCTACTTCAAAATAATCCAAGATATGCCCTTGATTTTGGTATTCTATGTTGATGATTTGTTCTTGATAGGTGGAGAGCCTCTTATTCTCTAGTTTAAGATGGAGTTGGCCTTTGAGTTCAAAATGAAAGACCTTGGTTCGATGCACTACTTCTTGGACTTAGGGGTGTGGTAGAGACCTGGTGAAATTTTACTTTTCTCAAGGGAAATATATTTTCAAGATGTTGTAAAGATTTGGTATGGTAGAATGCAAGTCCATGGCCACACAGGTAGAATGCAAGTCCATGGCCACACTGATGGATATTAATTTCAAGAAGTTATGTGGTGAAGCTACGAGACTTTACTTAGAAATTCCCTCTACGTACCAACAATTGATTGGGGCAATAATTTTCTTAGTGAATAATAGACCAGACATATGTTTTGTTGTCAACACTTTGAGTCAATTTATGACTCAGAAACTTCATGAAAACTGGGTTGCTACTAAGCATATGTTGGGATACCTTCATGGGATTGTTAATCTTGGATTGAGATATACTATTGGAAACGTGAGACTACATGGATACAATGATGATGACTAGGCCATAAATGTTGTCGACAGTAAGAGAACATCAAGGTGCTATTTTAGCTTGGGGTTTGCAATGATATATTTGATTAGAATGAAGTAGAAGTCTGTTTCCCTTAGCATGGTTGAGGCTGACTAGATTGCTGCTAGCATGGATAGATGTGAGGAAATATGGTTGAGGAAGCTCTTTGGAGAATTGTTTGAGTAGGTATTGGATACGACTATGATATAATGTGACAACAAGAGTGGGATTTGTCTTTAGAGAATATCGTGTTTCATGATAAGTCCAAGCACATTGATATTTGATATATATTCTAGATATGGTGCAGAGAGGAGCCATAATACCATCACATTTCGACTGATGAGAAGATAGCCGACATACTTACCAAGCCTTTGCTGAAAGGGAATTTCTTGGTCTTTAGAGAACAGCTTGGACTGGTGGATGTGACCCTTTTGGGAAGTGGTTGTGACTTAACGAGAAATTTGAGCGATGATCTTCCACCCTATTTGATCTCCCAAGGTGGTAATGGAGCCGGAGAGCTCCTAAGGTTGAGGGAACTATTGGACAATATGATAGGATATGATCCTTACCTCCCATGGTAAGTAGTATCTTTCCTATTGTCACTATAGGGTGTGTGTGATCCTTATCAATTTATGATAATTTTGGTATCCGCCCATACCATCAAGTTCAAGACGTGAAAAAGTATACCCTAATATGAATCATACACACAAAATAGGCTTGTTGGGATTACCGCCCATTTGGCCAATGAGTGAGGAGAGACTTGGGTGTGTGTGATCCTTACATCTGGTAAGTTGAGTATCCTACCCAAGTTAAAGGGTGCATGTGTTCTACCACTTGATTCTTTGTGGTCAAGGTGGGAAGATCAGTGAATAATATGATAGGTTGTGATCCTCACCTTTCATGGTAAATAGTATTCTACCCTTTTCCATTGGATATAGGATGGAATATTTACCTCCCCTATGATGATTCTTCTTCTTTATATCGATAGTGTTCAATAGATGAGAAAATGAGAGAAAACATGAGATATGATATGATACAATGATGATGATGACGAGACATCTGAGATGGGACATTTGATGTAGTTGGGAGTTTCTCCCTATCTGAGAGGGGGTGTTGAAAATTGGTAGTTGAGGGAGAAATTCCCTCCTTTGAGAAGCCTAGAAAACCTTAAGGAGACCCTAATTTCCCTTGGAAAAATTTAATATGCACATGGGGAAATCTAATTTTTTGTTGTTGGACCAAGTCAATGCAAGAAAGTAGAAATTAGCCTAAAGGAGAAATTAGACCTCCTAAAGAACATATAAATACAATACACTTGGCATAACTTGGAGAAATCACATCACACATCTTCTCTTCATTTTATTGGTTCGTACTCTTTTGAAATTGCAGGGCTGAATTCACATGTGCAAAGGAGAGAGGGTAAGTTTGTTGACCTATGTTGATTTATGTTTTTGGGTTTATCTCACTAGTGTTGAATTAGAGAGTTTGAATTCATTTGACTTGGTTTTGGGAGCCTAAGTTGATTGGGACATTGACCGTAATTGACTACAGAAGTACAACTAGTGTTTCTGTAGGTTGGCTTTGACTTTGACTAGAATTAGTGTGAAAAATTTTGTGACTTTTTTCACCAAGTTTGAATAAGTGAAAGAGGCTGGATTCTTTGAATGGTTGATCAAAATTTTTGGAGCTGATTTTACCATTGATCAAAGACTGGTTAGGGCTACGTTGACTATTGTGACTTTGACAAAAAAATTGCAAAATTATAATTTGACTAGTTTTGACTATATTGCTCATATTTGATTGGATATGGATTATTATGTGGGATAGTCAATGCATTTACATTTGATTGACTATAGATATACTTGAAATATGTATCTCTCTATTGGAAATTTGATGAACATCTAATAGAAGAAGAATCTGGTTAGGGTTTTCCCCCTTGTGTGGTTTTTCCCTAGTCTTTGACCAAAAATATCCGTCTCTATTTTTCTTGGATGTATTCTATTGTGCATATTGTTTATTATTATATCTACGATTGATCACTATTATTGGATGATTGAAAATAAATTGGAAAAGTGATTGCTATTGAAAGAAGAATTTGTTAAAGTGATTGTTACAACATAGAAAACTGGAAAATTAACAACTGAAATACACTTCTAGTTGCTATAACCAACGATTTAGCTTTAGAACATCGATCTTGCCATGATATGTCATGATATTGGCCTTAACTTCCATTTTTATTAGGGGCTATGATTGATTCATAACACTCAAATTGGATTGATCTTTTGCAAGTTCTTTCTTTGACTGGTTCTCTGTTTCTTCCCCGTCTCCTGATCCTCATATTTTTTCCTCTGTATTAGAACCCTCATCATCTCTAAATTTCCAAAGTTTATTGATCAAGGCCACCATGAGGATATTTACATTACGATTTATATCTGAGACTTGTTCCAACCACAAAAACCTCCCCTCTATAGGATCATAGGGGTTATTCACAGATTCATTGACTATGATTAAGGTTTTATGAATTTTGGACCAATTAATTTAGATCCCTTGTAGATATTTGTAATATACCCAAAGAAATCTGATTTGATACAAATATGATTTGTAAACTGTCATGGATATTCCACTTGATAGTTCGTCACAATAAATATGATAAAAGAATATTCAAAATATGAAATTCTATACTATTACAGTTTTATTTCTTTTTAGATTTCTAGATTTCTAGATTACTGTTAATAATGTATGTATGTGAATTAAAATTATTTAGAAAATAGATAACATCGAAATAATATCTCTCACACACATTTGACGCAATAATTGATCCAGAAACGTTTTCGGGAGAAAATTCCAACTGGAAGGTGAAGCTGCGCTACTCTCTTTCTCTGAATAGAAAATGTCTGTGAGTACAAATAAGTATGGCCAGTGGCCTATGGGGTACTACAATGAAAATATTTTATGTGCTCCCTATCTCCTATCCTTCTAGGTTGTTTTTGCTGAAATATGGGGTAAAATCACTTGAAATAATTGAACCCCTTTTACTCCTCATGGGGGCTCCACTCGGGGAGCAATACCATACCATGTGCATACATATTGAGGATTTATATTGAGGAAAAAATAGCATAATATATTGAGCATCTATTAGGGGGTAAATGGTTTTTATATTGACAGGTATGAAAAATGGATCTCAAAGTTAATGAAAAAATGTAAAGGGGTATTAAAAATGTTAATGGAAAAATATATTCCTACAATATCTAGTGAAATGAGGGGTTTTTTAAATTGGGAAGGTGTATTGGGTTCATATTAGCAGCAGGTTAAATAATGTGATTTATAGATTCGTGTTCGAATATATAGTCAAATTAAGGGAATTTTTTTAGTATGCTAGGAACATACGTGATATGTTATAGGTTAATTGAGTGGAGTCCATGTGTTCCTCCTAGAGGTCTAATTATAACATAACTTGATAGCCTACTAGTGGTTAAGTTTGAATACCTCAACTCTTAACTAGAGTTATAATATAGACTCTTATAGAGTATTCTACGTTATAATCACATGGCTAGCCCATTTTTCATGAATAATGGGGTTTGTGGTGGTATCCTCTCGAATTATGGTGGTGAAAACAAGAAGATCAACTTTTGAGTGGCATAAATTTCACACACGAACTTTGAACGCTGCGATTCTTGTGCCTTTTGGAAGGTATATGTGTGCAGAATAGGAGAAAACAACGTTGTGCTAATTTGGAAAATATTTACCCCAAATTTTTTTTTGTTTGATGCCTCAACACAATCCCGCAAGGTTTCAAACCTCGTTTTGCCGAACTGGGTCTCGCCGGTAAAACTAATCTTGTGAGCCGATTCCTCCACCTTTTTTCCACTGTGAAATCATCAAGATAGATGAAAACAATATAATGATCCAATCTAGATAATAGTGACAATTTGTACAATATAGTCTCACATGAGAATGTTTTTATAATATAATCCCCCCTTTAGGAGTTTCTTCCTTCAATTTTTTGTGCCCCTTGTTTTGTAATTGACCATTATAACCAACATCCTATAATAAGATGCAAGTTTCTTATAGGAATAAAAATACCTACAAAATTATTTATCAATGTAGTGAACATAATATCAAAGTTACAAGAAATATAATTACATATTCTAATCAATCAGAACAAAGTGATAAAGGGAGGGACTTTGAATAAAGTGATAACCTAAAATTAGTTTTTATTTTCTAATGAAGTGATAACTTAAAGTATATTTGGATCTCAACAATTTTTTTAGGATAAAATATTCACGCATAATCACAACATAAGAGGATGATGATAATGTTAAGGGTTATTGGTATAAAAATATCAATCACATTTTTAACATGGTTTTAACATGCAAATATACATGCAAAGAAATAATTATAAATAATTATTAAGAATTTAAAAGAATTTAGGAGTGAGAATAGATATATAAATTACATGGCTAGTAAATATTGATAGGCATCAAACTATGATAAACATCAAAAAATGTATTTCATGAGACATCTCACAATAACGAAGTAATGACTGGTTCGTAATCCACCTTTCCTAATTCTTTAAATATGCGTTTCATCATGAACATGAGTACAAAACGATATTCATACAAGTTCACAATATCATTTCCTTGTAAATGAAAGTCATATTCTGCAAACCCCTTTTGGTATTCTTTGATAGCACTCAAATTATTCATGAGGGGTTCTTTGGTGTACACATCACCATGCCCATCAAAGAAAGGAGGGAAATTACTCTTGTATAAAATTTCACATTTAGTTTTGAACTTGTGTACCAAATTCACTCGTGTGATTTTGAATTCACTTCACAATATCTTCTTCTTTCTTCTCCACTGACGCGATGAATCTATAATTTTTCTTTAGCTGATTAGCCCTAGCCACTAGGTGAGATCTATTCAGTTTTGGCTCTGCAACTTCTGCTTTGGTCATATGATTAATATAGTTTATAATTGTCCAGGCTTTGGTTAGGGTTCCCTTGAGGGTGTTATTAAGCACATTAATTTCTCTGTGAGATAGCTTGATCATTTCTATTTTTTCTTGAATTAGCTCTAGGTTCCCCCACTACTTTTGTACTGGCTTCATGATTGTTTTGCAAATAGTTCTCTTGGTAGATTTGAAAGTTGACTTGCTGGGATGTTTTCTCCTCAAAATTTTTAAAACAACCTTGACCTTTTCACTGTGATCACGAGCTTGATACATTTCTATTTTGGTTCCTTCAAGCTCCTTCTCCTTAGCCTTTAGTTCTGCATCTTGAGATATGAGAAAGGCGTGTAGCTACTTCTCCTTAGCCTTTAGTTCTACATCTTCAGAGACTATCAAGGATTCTACTTGTCTTATTAGTATCTCAATATTTTTCTAGGAATGTATGGTCTCATCTATCTTCTCCTTTAGCCCTTGGTGCCATGCCTCTAACAATGTGATATGATACTTAAATTCTCTATTATTTGTGAGAGCTTCATGTGGATTTACCTTCAAATCTTCACTTTCCTTTTCCACCATTGCTAGTTCAACTGCCTGCATAGGATGCATGTTTGGGATTTTGAGCTAATTCCTAATGGAATCAATATCCCTATCCTTTTCCTCCAACAACTCTTTGAAGGGTTGATTTTGCAATGGCCGCTGGATTTCTACAATTCGAGTTTGAAAATCATAGAATTAAGTCATGCATCTCCAAGCAAGTGCGCAGGTTGAATAATAGAGTGGGATGAGCATGATTATGAATATTGAAACCCTTTGACCCCACTTTATAAGAAAAACCATATTGGACACGTGGCATCTTCAAATTGGGCCAAAATAGAGGTGACATAATTAGGACATGGGTGTCCTACGTGGATGTATGAAAATGCATGATAACAGGGTAGTCGACGGAAGGACATGATAGGCATGGCGATCTAACATGGGAGGAATATGTGGAGATCCATGTGGTGGCATTTTGCACCATCGGGCTCCTGTATTTTGAAAACTTCGAGGGCATGCTGATTTCATGAGAGTCTGGCACATAACACTCTCTGCCCCCCTCTCTCACCTTATCATGCATGAAAGTTCACAATGCAGAGCTTCACAAACTGTCAAATGAATGGATCCTGCTACTGTCAGATATGCCAGTGTGCACTTTGATCGTGGGTTATGGTGACCGCAGGATGACGTGAGCCAAAGGTGGGACCAAACATGTGGAGGATGACTAGGTAAGTGAAGTGGGCATGTGGCAAATGAATATGTGATGGAATGGATGCTGACATTGAGGGGGCACGTGACGTGTCCTTGCGTGGTCGGGGCCACAACATTTGAAATTCTTGAAGGTTTTTAAAGGGCTTGAGCAGATGGCATGTGGATTCCTCCTCATCATTATCTGACCTTAAAGCTTGTGCTTCATTACAGTGTAGAGCACTCCTGGTCATTGGATAGGCAGACATTCCTGCTATTGGATGTTGACTGGTTGCAACTCCACTAGCATCCAGGCCTCTAGTGCCCACGATGTAGTGTGCCTACATTGTTCTGATCATTTTGGTAGGATGGTGCTGACTCTCGCGTGGTAGTGCTCGTAGAGCGACTTGTTACAATGAAGATCCTTTAGTGATAACAATGTAATGCTAATGCTCATTGATGACAGTTCCCACTTGATGTTGGATAGGCAATGCCATCGTCTCCAACAATTATACTCAACTAATTGGATCTAATGCCCATTCTCCTTTTGAGCTGTATTGAACTAGAGCTATGAGTCTTGTGCTTCCAAGCCCAAAATTTTGTAGGGTGTGACATTTTGATACCAACATTGGCTCCATTGGGACAACAAGCGCCTATGGTGGTTGATAACTTGTAGTTGTAGTGCCTTATTTTATTGGGTTGTGGCCCTCCTTGAAAAGGCATATGTCTCTTCTTGAAACTTTATTGAAAAAAATGGCAACCTTGCAAACTTGGAAACTTGAGAGAATATCTTTTAAGAGAAGAAAATTTAACAAAAAATCTAGTATTAAGGTGAGGAACTTCTTTAGAAACTTTTCATTAATAGGTTTCCTAAGGAGATCACCATCAAGGGTTTATAGGTGATGGATATTTTTATCCATAACCTTCTGTACTCGAAAAGGACCAATGTAAATATTATCAAACTTTCTATGTTTTCCTTAATCAACTCGGATTGAATCCCATTTCATTACCAAATCCCAGCTTGCAGGTCATATACCTTTTCCATCTTATAAAAAATAACTCTCATCTTTTGCTGGTGGGATTATGTTTTTCTTAGGGTTTCTTCCTTTTGCTGTTGAACATCTATCATCTAATAAATTCTCTTCTGCATTGGACTAGTTTCTCGCTCTCCTTCATGTAGTAGTTTCATCATTAGCAAGGTAAGATTCTGAAATACGACTTTTGTGCCATACACTAGTTGATAAGGTGAGGTGTCGTGTAGTATACCTAGGGGGGATATTATGGGGTACAAAGGGAGGTACCGAAGGGAATAATGTAATAATGCTGTGGGACATAGTTAATAAATAAAATGGTTAACCTGCATCATGTAAGGGACCACAAGTAGTTAGCATTAATGTGATAAGCCCATGGTATTAGATATATGGTATTGAGAGAACCATGGTAATGACCCATGATATTGTATGTATGAATCATATAAAGAGGTTAGAGACTTCCCATTGAGAGAGGTCAAGGATTATTGTATTGACAAGCATATGGCTTGTGGAGTGTTCTCCTTCCTTAAGGAGTGAATGTGTGGTGTTGCCCTACCTCAAGGGTTTTGATTAATAAATATCTGAAGTTCTTATCTTATATTGTGTTATTTCTTGGGCATATTCGATATTTTTATTATATTTGCAGATCAATAAAGAAGCATTTCTATATTTTGTGTTTGTTTATAGTTATTGGTTATAATAACATCATTTCATATATTTCCGGGCCAGATCTATTACAAGTGGTATCAGAGCACTTTCTTGGGAAAAATGGATATATATATATATATATATATATATATATATATATATATATATATATTATATATATATACAAGATTTTTTTGGGGCGACGAGTTTGTAGATCATATATGTAACCTATGGTGCTAAATTTGAAGAAAACAATTATATATTTAGATTCTTTGGGAAAAAATACCTAATTAAAAAAAAAGATATCGGCTAAATAGGAGTTCGGATGAGGGAGATATCGCTGATTTAAAAATCAATTATGTTGCAGAAATTTTGTGACAAAAATTTGGGGATGGCGGATCTCGAGTTAATTTTTTTGTCATTTTTTTGGGGAATTTTGAGAAACTAATTATAGATCTAAGATCCTATTGAAAAATTACCTAATTTCAAAAAAAAATCGGTCAAATCAGAGTCCGGATGAGGGAGATACCGCTGATTTAAAATCAACTCTTTTTCAGATTTTTTTGTGATGGTGGAACAGTTGTAGTGCAAATCTGAAATTCCAGCACCTAGATCAGGATTTCTATCACATGGGAAGATGCACAATGATCATTCCAATTCTGAAAACAAGTCATAATAAGGACTCTGAGCAATATTGACCGAACTGTGGCCATTTTAAATTTTCTCCATGTAAGTGATTTTTTTTCAAAACCTTCTTCATGGCTTCTAGTAAGGATCATATTTTTATAGGAAAAGATGATGGCCCGCTATTGAAGCATTCATAATCAAGGAAAAGTTCCTATATGGGAAATATAGGAAAGATTTCGTATGAATTGGTTTTCATGATGAGGTTGCCATATGGTATAGATCACTTGACAACAATAAGTTGTACAAATTTTCAGATGAAGAATTTCCTTTTGGACAAATAGTCTCATACTAGAAAGAAGGAAACGAAGAAACCTAAAGGCTTATTTTATACTGGTATCTCCTTATTACAGGTTCATGGATGTATTCAGAAGGAGAAGATCATTATGTCTATTAATCCTAGTTGCAAGTATAATTTTATTAATGTTCATTTGGCTAAAAGATTGCAAGTACCAGCCAAACAAATGGAGCACACACAGGTTAATAATGAGGAGTTGCAATTTTATAAAGATTTGAAGATTTCTATGGACAAGTATGTATTGCATTCTTATTTTTATGCTTCAGATATGGCTAATGTTGACGTTGTTTTGGGATACCAATATTAATGTGCAGAAGAAATTTCTGAAGCTCTGGTATAAAAAGAAGAAAATTACATTACAAGATATTTCCATCAATAAATAGGTTAAGTCCAAGGAGGCTGAAGCATAAGATGTTACAGGGACTGACACATTAGATGATAAATCCATGGTTGAAGTAATACTGAAAGATAAGAAAAAACAACAAGCGCCACAACATGTACTAGATATTAATCAGACTCAATTAGGTGGTGAATTAAAGCAAGATACACCATTGGTTAAAACTTTAGCATATCGCCACCCACATCACCCAACAAGAAAAAACCAACAAGATGGCAATGAATCATGAACGAATCGACAACAAGAACAAAAAACCCTGCATGAGAGATAAAAAAGTGTGACAATCCACCCACAACACATCAACATAGAGGCACTAACTAGATCGAGTAATCACCTGTCTCTGGGATGGCTAGATGCACGTGCATGGTACCGGTGGACTACTCTTTTGAGTAGATCTCATTGTTTGTGTTCTTCTTATGTTTCGGGGATGAAACATGTTTAAGGGGGTGGTATATAGTATACCTAGCGGGGATATTATGGGGTATAGATGGAGGTACCCAAGGGAATAATGTAATAATGGGGTGGGCCATAGTTAATAAATAAAGTGGTTAACCCACATCATGTAAGGGGCCACAAGTAGTTAGAAATAATGTGATAAGCCCATGGTATTTGATATATGGTATTGAGAGAACCATGGTAATGACCCATGGCATTGTATGTATGAATCATATATAGAGGCTAGAGACTCCCCATTGAGAGAGGTCAAGGAATATGTATGGATAAACATATGGCTTCTGGAGTGTTCTCCTTCCTTAAGGAGTGATTGTAAGGTGTTAACCTACCTCAAGGGTTTTTTTTAATAAAGTGAAGCATTTCTGTATTCAGATATTGTTATTTCTGGGTATATTTTCTTTATTAATCTTAAATCTCATAGGGAAACCATATCTACCATATCAAGGTATCCTTAAAATGCCTTACCATGGTCATCAAGTTCAAACCCAACCATTTCAACCTTTACAAGGTTATCCTGGAGCTGGGAAACAAGGTTATGTGTATCTAGGTTATCAAAATCCTCCATAACTTGAAGCAGAAATACTTGTGGCTCAGGCCATCCCATCCTACCTAGGGTATCCTCCACCCGACTTCAATAGGTAGTTTCCATTTGTAGCAACACTTCAATTGCCATATTTGACCTGACTTTCCAATTATCCTATTTCCCATTCTCCTTGGTGGCTAGATATTCCCACGAAATTGCCCAGTGATATCCATAAATTCAATTGCAAACATGGAGAAGACCCATCTACACATGTTATGACTTATCATTTTTGGTGTTCCTAAAAATCTCTCAATGATGACTCTATCTGTTTACGTCTTTCCTAGTGCACACTTATTAGTATGGAAATAAAATGGTATATTTAACTACCAAAAGCTTCGTTCATTAACTTTAGTGCCTTACATACCACATTCATAACACATTTCAGTCACCCATTCTATATGAGATTGGAATTGAAATTTTAACCAATTTCAAACAATATGATTCCACTCACATTTTTGATCACATTCATGAGTGGCGATGTCACCGTTGTTTGGTTACAAATTTTGTTCCTGACCAATTTTTAGCTCATTGGTTTATTAAGTATCTGTTATCATCCATAGTAGAAGACATCGCTAAATGAAGAGTTGTGACCAATGAGAAGGTAAATGCTCATGACCAATATTTGGATCTTATTTATACCCAATCTCTATTAGGTCCCTATACTACTAGTGTAACCCTTTATTGTTATTAGTACAACACCCTTCTTATATTTTTGTGCCCATGTAGTCCCCATATTGTTATTATTGTGCCCCATAGAAGCCCACTATTGTTATTATTGTGCCCTTACATTATTATTGTTATGTCGACCTGATTATATTATGACCCCTTAGACACCTATATATAGAAAGAAGGTCTTTTCATTTGTATCATACAAGAATTCTTCATTTGTGTAATGTAAAGGAGGATTTTCCCTCAAAGAGGCTTATTTTGAAGGTGTTTATATATATTTTCTATCTTTTTGTGAGATGGTTTCATAACATTTTGTATCAGAGCTTTGCATTCTAGGGTTTCGCTGCTCCAAATAGGTCACCGTGGAATTTTCGCTACAACTTTTTTGATACGAAGTTTCAGAAGCTAAAAACAAAACCCATTTGAGAAGAGATCGGCTTGAACCTTGGGTTCACATTTCAGATATTGCCTCGATATATTTTCGTAGATATGATCTGAGGAAGTTAGGGTTTTTGCAAGCTCTAGAATTTCATCTCAAATAGGTCCTCGTAGAATTTTCTCTATAATATTTGTTCCACAAAGGTTCAGACTCTGAAATTAAAACCAATTTGAGGCAAAATCTTAGTGAGGCTCGGATATGGATATCAGATATTTTCTCGCTATATTTTCAGAGATATAATCTTAGGAAATTAGGGATTTTGTAGAATCCCAAATTACATTCTAAATAGGTGACCTTGGGAAAATCGTCATAACTTTATCTTAGAGCAACAAATTTAAATTTCGTAAGAAGTTACAGAAATATGACAGAATGTAGTTTTCTGTATATATTTTCCAAATATGAAGGTCGAAACAATGAAACGTGGAACATCGTACAAGTTCGCTCTACTGAACATTATATAATCAAGTCATCTTAGGAGATTGGGCATAACTCTTTCTTGGAAATTCAAATTCTGATCAGACTCGCAAGGCTAGAAATAGGACTCAGAGGGCTACTGCAAGACACAATTTCAAAACTTGGAGATCTGAAATTACCAAGTTATAGTCATTTCAAGATCAAGTTCCTAAAATCAAGAAAAGGCAATATGAGGAAGTTTGATGGCAAAGATCCGGTAAATTGGATACTACAGATGGAGAAATATTTTGATCTACATGAGGTTTGAATGTTACAAAAGGTACATATTACATCTTTATATTTAGAACCAAATCAATTTTTATGGTATAAAGGGATTTGTTCTCGTAAATCACTTGTCACTTGGTCAATTTTCACGGAAGAAATGATAACACATCATGAGGATACAAAGAGTAACACCTTCTTTAGCCAATTGATAAATCTCAAACAAAAGGTTTCAATGGCAGAGCACATTGAGGACTTTCAAAAATTTAATATAAGGGTAAACGATATTCCAGAGAAGAAAAGGATTGATGTCTTCATAGGGACTTTAAAGGATAACATTTGACATGAGTTTCATATTTGGGAACCTGATTCATTGAAGAAGGCATTCAGGTTGACAAGAAAAATTGAAAGCAAAATTATGGAAATAGGGAATCCAACCACTCACGACTATAATTATGGATGCGTTTTTTCTCTTAGCCTTCCACAACCTATAAGGTTTACACCACAATAATTGAAAGCAAAAAGAGAAAAAGGGCTTTGTTACAATTGTGATAGAAAATACACTAAAGGTCGTAAGTGTGCTGAGAAGAAATTATTTTACATAGATTATGAAAAGGAGGAAGAAAATGATCAAGAAACATCAAAAGAAGAGGATATACACCAGGAACCAACCCCACATAAAGAATAAATGAATCTGACCATATATTGTAAAGCATTGGAAAGTATTACCACTCCTCAAACTCTCAAGATAGAAGGACATATCAAGAAGAAAAAGGTTCAAGAAGTGAAAGATGACATCGAGAAAGAAGAAATGAATCCAACCATATCTTATAATGCATTGGCTAGAATTACCACTCCTCAAACTATCAATATAGAAGGGCATGTCAAGAAGAAAAATGTTCAAGAATTGAAAGATCACATCGAGCTTCAAGAAATGAATCTGACCATATCTTGTAATGCATTGGAAGAAATTACCACTCCTCAAACCCTCAAGATAGAAGGACATATCAAGAAGAAAAAGATTCAAGCAGAGAAAGATCACATCGACCATCAACAACAAGTTCTCCAACTTTTAAATGATAATGCCACTTTGGTACAGAATTGAATGAAACAACAGGAAAAAAACATCGCAGGGAAAAAAGTTTTGATGTAGGTGATCGGGCATTTTTACGACTACATCTCAAGAAAGCTATTTAGGAGAAGGAAATGTTGGGAATACTAGCACTAAAGAAATGGTGACCTTACCTAATGGGAAGACAATTCAAGGTAAAAATGGATCATGATAGTCTTAAATACTTTTTAAAACAAAGATTATCTTTAGGAGCACAGAAAAAATAAGTCACAAATATGTTTGGTTTTGACTTTGAAATCATTTACAAAAAATGGAAGAAAAATGTTGTTGCAGATGCACTCTCAAGAAAGGATGAGTATGTCGAAGCATTGTTTTTCGATATTCTATTATCCAACCAGATTGGATAAATGAAGCAAGGGATGAATGGAAGAAGGACGAAGAATTATGGCCACTCATTCAAAAGTTGCAGAAGATCACAATTCAAACAATATTATTAGAACTTGACGAGGAAGGAAAATTCATATTGGAATGTGGAGTAGAAAGAGAAAGAAGAACCTGGCAGCTATGAAATCGATCAATTTCAGAGTGTCTCATCAAGTGGAAGAAATTACCCGCTGAAGATTCCACATGGGAGGACAATAATTTTATACATAAGCATCAAGAACTACTCAAGCGTGAGGACAACACTTTTTGAAGGAGAGGGGCATGTTAGGTCCCTATACTACTAGTGTAACCCCTTATTGTTATTATTACAACCCCCTTATTATATTGTTGTGCCCATGTAGTCCCCATATTGTTATTATTGTGCCCCATAGAAGCCCACTATTGTTATTATTGTGCCCTTACATTATTATTGTTATGTCGACTCTTATTATAATATGACCCCTTAGACTCCTATACATTGAACGAAGGTCTTGTCATTTGTATCATCCAAGAATTGTTCATTTGTGTAATGTAAAGGAGGTTTCCCTCTCGAAGAGGCTTATTTTGAAGGCGTTTATCTATCTTTTCTATATTTTTGTGAGCTAGTTTGATAAAAATCTCACATTCTCTATGATAAGATACCAAATTCTCTGTGACCTTCTAATACTGTTCCTCAACCTCCCCATAAAGAATCACATGCTGCTGATGGCATGATTGGTTTTGTTAGACAAAAATGGATGAGTAAACCATCTAGTTTGAGTCTTGCTTTGGTTTCCCAAAGATTTTCTTCCATTACTCCTGTGGCTTCTACTTCTGTGATCAATGCCATTCAATCCATAAAGGGAAAATCTTAGCAACCATGGAGTAAGTAGAAAGGAAAAGGTAAAAAGAAGAAAGATAATACTTCAGGGGATAAACAAAATAAATAGCCTTATGAAGAAAAGCAAAAACTTCTTTATCCATGCTTAATTTGCAATGAGGAGAATTTCACTCACGAATGTCCACAACGGGTGGAAGTAAATCAATTCCTTATGTCATTGGTTGCACCTATTGTGTTAACATATCTATTTGCAAATCAGGAGACTAATATGGTTGCTCAGGATCCTGCTTCCTCTAATTTGGTTATGATGCTTTCCTCCACCAAGCCAAAAATTGATGTTATGATGGCCACCAAGAGTAAATACTACGGTAATGTGAATCTCTCAAATGGTAAGGCTATTGATCAACCTACTAGTTCGAGTCCATCTCCATCGGATCCTACTCCAAATGAATTTCATACCAAATTGATGATTAAGCTTCCCGAAGGTGTTATCCATATCCACATTAAAACCTATATCTACTTAGAATTATAATATAGTTGAGGATCTGGCTCAAGATACTTTAGCTATGTTAACTCTCGAGGCTTTGCAAAATTATCCTGCCCAAAAGAAGGATTTACTTTCTACAATTTGATGTATTGATCCCTCAAATTCCAACCTTGTAGTTTTTAACCATGAGAATTATATGTCTCGGCTTCTAGCGCAATTATATTTCATGATTTAGGTTGTCGTTTGAAATAAAACCATCCATCTCTCCATTATGGATGAAGGAGCTTCAACCTATATCATGTCACTTTCTTGCTGGAAGGCCATTGGTTATCCCCAATTAAATTAGTCACTGACTACTCTAAAGGCTTCTGAGGGAAAAGGCTTCAGGCCTTGTGGAATTTTGAACTTGTTACAAGTAGAATTAGGTAGCAAAATGATGTCACTGGAAGTTGAAGTTATAGATGAGCCATTAGATTATAACCTTCTAGTGGTTCATACATGGGTTTATGATAAGGTTGCTGTTGTTTCAACATATTTCAGGATGATCGCTTTCCATCATAAGGGAGGTATAATAGCCATTGATCAACTCACTTTCTTTGCCACCAATTATCAAGTTACTGGAAGAATCCCTCTTATGGGAGAAACCCCACATCCGTATTAGGATGTCGGGGTGGGACAACTTAAGGATTCTTCCCTCATGGGAACCTTTTCCCATCCTCCTCTTGTTCCTCATTCCTTTCCCGACAACTCTAATCCAATTTCCTATGTCAACATGTTATCTTCTTACACTACTCCATATGATCCTTGGGTAGTGCCAGATGAATCTAACATTGACATTTTTGGTGACTGCATGCCGCTTAGTCCCACTGAGCTTGACTATGAAGCCATATATTCAACCTATGCGACACATTCTACTCTCTCCTCTTCGATTAATTGAGTTGACTATTCCTTATATTATGACACACCCTCTGATTCCTTTTCACATACATTTTCTACTAATGAGAGCATCATGGAGATCATGCTCCTGGATGATGTGCCATGGGATGATCATCACCATCATTCCTCCTTGCCAGATTCCTTTGAGGATAATCTCAGTGATCTCTATTGGCCCAATGTCATTGAGATGTCTGCAAATTTCATATCTATCCATGATATCAATTCTAAGAAGAATTATTCGAATATCAAAGAGATGACCCCTCTCGATATTTCGATCAAACTCAGAATTATTGAGAAAGTACATATTGGTACATATTTCTCTCCCTATGAGATCGAGAGCTATAAAGCCCTTTTCCAGGAATTTAGAGACGTTTTCGCCTTGTCTTATGAAGAGATGTCAAGTATCGATTCAAAGATCATTGTACATGAAATCAAGACATATCCTGATGTGAATCTAGTTCAGCAATACCTCTGTTTGGTCATCCCAAGAAGGCTTCCACTATTAAAGACAAAGTTGAAAAAGTTCTACGTGTTGGTTTCATCTACCTAGTACCTCTAACTGATTGGGTGTTTAACATTGTTCCTGCCATGAAAAAACATGGAACAGTTCGTTTGTGTGTCGATTACCAGGAGATTAATCATGTTTGTCTTAAGGACAATTATCCTACCCAGTTCATCAACTAGATTGTTGATGATTATGCTGGTTGTGAAATATTTTCATTTATGGATGGATTTTCCAGCTACAATCAGATAAACATTCTCCCAACGGACCAACATAAAACCACATTATTTATCCACTGGGAACATTTTCATATCAAAAACTCCCTTCCGAATTGAAAAATTATGGGGTAACATTTTAGAGGGCAATGCATGACATTAAACACATTATACAACCATATTTGGACGACCTACCTGCTTACTCGAAACGTTGTGTATCATCCGATGCATATTAGGGCTATATTTTTACATTTTCGACATTATAACATTAGGTTCAATCTGCACAAGTATTTGTTTTGTGTATGTTCTGATCGACTTCTAAGATTCATTGTCTCAAAGCATGGAATTCATATTGACCCATTGAAACTCTAGGAAATCCTAGATCTTCCTGCTCCTTCCTCTCTTCATCAAGTCCAACGACTCCAAGGTAAGGCTAACTTTCTGCGAATATTCGTTCCCAACTATGTCAAATTGACCAAAGGATTTACTCGGTTGTTAAAGAAAGGTGTTTGCTATCATTGGGATGACATTGCCCAAAAGGTGTTTGATACCTTGAAAAATGTTCTGATTCAAGCATCATTGTTTTACCCCCCAGGTTACCAATGTGATTATTTCCTGTACCTCACCCCTACAATTATTACCATCTCTATGGTATTGGTCCAAGAGGATGATGTAGGGACTGAACATCATATCTATTATTTGAGTAAAAATTTGAATGATACTGAGATCAAGTATACTCACATCGAAAAGTTAGCTTTGGCTGTCCAAAGGTTTCATCACTATATCATGCTTTGAAAAACTATGGTTGTTTCCAATTGCAACCCCATGACATACATCTTCTCACGAAAATTGTTGGGAGGAAAGTAATCAAAATGGATAGTCATCCTCCAGGATTTCAATTTGGAGTTCATCAAATCCAAGTTGAAGAAATACTTAGTATTTTTTGAGCTGCACTACAACCTTCCCACTACAGGAACTGAAACATCTGACAATTCTATTCTAGATGAGTCATTATTCCTTATCGAGTCATCTGACCCATGGTATGGAGACATTATCATATATATTCAAACCTGGAATTTCCATCCCGATACCTCTTGCTTTGACCAACGGCGTATCTGATATCATGCTAAAAACGACATTATAATTGGTGACACCCTTTATCGTTGTGGTATCAATACAATTTTTCAAAAATGTACTCATGAGGAGGCCGAGAAAGCCCTCAATGAATGCCATGTTGTGGAATGTGGTGGAAATATGTCAAGTTAGACCACCCCACAAACTATATTTCGTGTTGGCTAATTTTGGCCTACTATGTTTCGCGACTGTATCCTCGCGGTCCAAAAGTGTCACGCCTGCCAAATATATGATCATAAAACCTGTGCTCCACCAACTCCTTTGCATCTTGTTATCACTGTTGGAACTTTTGCGAAATGGGGCTTTAACTTCATGACATGTAAGCCTCACTTGAATGGGGGCTTGGCTACATCATTGTGGCGGTATAATATTTTACCAAGTGGGCCAAGGTGATGCCTACATACAATAACACCGATGAGACAATTACTTTCTTTTTCTTCAATCATGTCATTTGAAAGTTTTGGTATACCACATGATATAACTACAGACCATGGGAAACATTTCTATAATCACATGATTTCTGAACTAACTACCAATTTGGGCCTCTCCCATGAGAGGTCAACTCCCTACTACCCTCACCCGAATGGGCAAGTTGAGGAAATCAATAATTTTTTGAAAAAAATGCTTTAATGTATGATAGAGGTCCACAAATAAGATTGGAATTTGATCCTTATGTAGCCTTGTGGGAATATCAAACGTTTGTTTGGATTTTTACTAGGTTCACACCATTCCAATTGGTATATGTCCTGGAAGCAATCCTTCCTATTGAGTGTGAAATTCCATCTCTGAAACTTGCTATCCAAATCCTCCATACCACATATGCAAAATAAGAGCATCTCTTACATATGATACACTTATATGAAATATAAAATGATGCCGCGATGGCTAATGGAGCTCATAAGAAACACATTAAGGCACAATAAAATAAGAATGTCAAGCCTTGTATCTTCTCGAAACGTGATCTCGTCTTGTTGTATGACCAAGAGTTTGATAAGTTAGGATCTAGGAAGTTCAAGCCAATGTGGCTAGGCTCATACATTGTTAAATGTGCTCTTGCTAAAGGGGTTTATGAGCTTGTTTATTTTGATGGAGTTCCATTAACGCAACCTAGAAATGGTTGTACCTTAAAAAATACTATGCTTAATTTATTTTTGCTTAGTTCACTATGTACATGCTATATATAGGCATGTTGACTGTGTTTATAGTGTGTTTCCTTCAGAGTTTCCTAAGGTTTCTATTAATCATGTTTACTTTTGATTTGCAAATATGAGTATCCCTTCAACCATATGTTGGTTATGCTGATGGCGCCAGTCATATTACTCAGAACC